>CAIGRR010329023.1:0-11676 GCA_903798365.1 Fraxinus sp. 1973-6204 | reverse complement strand
TAAACAAATAACAATTAAATGCATTTCTAATTATTATTATCAAACATTTATAGCATAAGTACCTCCCAACTAGGTTGGTACCTACTTAACTATAATATTTAATTTTTTTTTACTTTTTTTTCACGGGCCGCGGTTAACCAGGTTAATCGCGACCCGTGAAGGTGCAACTCGCGAAACCCGTGGGTCACACCTCCTTGACCCGTGAACCGCCCGCTCAGGTCACGGGTCGGCCCGCGATTCTGGGTCGATCCGGGCCGATTTTCACGGGTCTGGTCGGCCCGTCCGTCTTGACACTTCTAGTCCCATGCATACGCAATAAGAAATGCTTTCAGCTATAAAATTTCTACTGAAAAGTTCTATCCATCTTCTTAAACAATACTAGAAGTAATTACAAAATGCATTGTTAAAATTTTGACCCAGAATCATTTTAGGGTCAATTTAAGACTTAGACTATCATGAGAATAGTCAGATAATGGTAGCTATGTCAACGAGCCGAGCCCGAGCCAAAAGAAAAAAAGCTCGGGCTCGGCTGGAGCTTTTTTGGGCCCGAGCTGAGCAAAGCCCAGCCAAAAAATGAGACTCGGCCTGAGCCGGCTGGGGTTTTTTGTTTTTTGTTTTTGTTTTTAAAATAAAGGTGCACGCAGCTTTCTAGGTGCCTGCACTGTGCAGCTTGCTGCTGGCAGCAAGGCAAGGCAGCGTCTGTAGCTACACAAATGCAGCTATAGGTGCTGTCATTGCAGGCAGCACTTTAAAAAAAAATTATATTTTTTTTAATAAAGGGCATGCTCACCCGGGGCCACGGGCCGGGCTCGAGCCAACGCCCCCCAAAAGGGACTCGGCCTGGTATAACCGAGCTCGGCACAGGCTTTTTCCGGGGCCGAGCCCAAGCCACCGATCTTTTTTGGCATTCCTAGACAATGGTACCGTGAAGTTAATTGACATAGTTACATTAGGAAGGTAGCTTACCTGGATGGTGAGACCATTGTCCAACAAAACCTTCTTATAACTGTAGAGCGAAGAATAATAAGAATTTCTAATGAAGAGTAAAAATTATCCTAGTGCAAGCCAAATGATAACTTAATTTATTTCCAAACACGTTTAGATAGCTTATAATTCTTACCTTATTCTTGTTCTCAAAACAACAAACTTGCTTATTTCTAAATCTTCAGTTGTAAAAAAATATATTTATTTCAAAACTTACTATTAATTTACACAAAAACTAAAAAAAAATTAAATGAAATTAAATTAAGCTTAGCCAAACAATCAGTATGCAGTCGTCTGAAAATTAATAGTTCTTTCAGATACTCATAAACGTTTACAATAAAACGCCTAATCTTTTCCAATTATCCTAATCCCATCGATGCCTCATGACTGTCCTATTTCCCAATTCCCACGGNAATTAAATTAAGCTTAGCCAAACAATCAGTATGCAGTCGTCTGAAAATTAATAGTTCTTTCAGATACTCATAAACGTTTACAATAAAACGCCTAATCTTTTCCAATTATCCTAATCCCATCGATGCCTCATGACTGTCCTATTTCCCAATTCCCACGGATATGCAAACATTTAAATTAGCATTCCAGAACAGACATTAAACGCACGCAGACATGTACCTGTTAACACGCATACAAATCGAAAAGCTAATAACTTACATCAGCGCCGGAGAATCTAGCACGTCGGAGCTGTATGGCGGACCACGGTGAGGCGAGAAGGTCACAAATTGGCGGCTGACATCTCAATTGTTGGCTGCAAGTGGTGATAGTTCTATGTGAAAAAAGTGAATTATCACCACCATTTATCGATCGAATCGAAGCGTAATAGTAGAAAAGAGCTCGAGAGAATCGTTTATTCAGAGCTTGCATTTTTTGTTACCGTTTTCTTTCTGATTTAACACTGTTAAGGACTGTGAGATTCTTATAAGGTGCGAGGCGAGGGAAAGTGTTAGACGTCGTGGGGCACAGAGGAATGAGGGTGCCTACGCGGTGTAAAGAGGGATGCCACGTGTACAAGAGGGAAGGGGTGGTTTGGTCGACAATCACAGAGTGGGTAATTTTTTACCACCGCTGTGGGAGGTTGCCAACCTCTCCAGTCAACTTCTTCGTGTACAAATGAAAAAGCCCCCGGTACAAAGGGTTGACACCCAGGTGACAGCCCGTCACAACATGGAGGTCGCGATGATTTTATTTCGTGCAGCCCTCCTTGATCATTCGAGGTATCAACTTTGGATACACAAACAGTAAGATCTTTACCTATAAAGGAAATTTGTATAATTGGTACCGTGAAATCAGCTTCAAAACTTCGATTTACATTTACTCAAATTGGATGTGTTTTAACGCTTTGAAATCTTGCTCATTCTTTATCGGTATCAACGATACATTATAGAAAAATAATATTAACCACGATTTTGGTAATGTCACAAACACTAAAGTCGAAAACATGTTACATCTAAAATTTCGTTGGTTATATTATTGAGTCTATTAACTTTTTAAATATTTTGAAAACATTCTAGTGTATTTGATGACTACTCGAAATTTTTTTAAAGTTCAATGGCAGCCATATATGACATCAATTATATTGACCAAATAATGGGACAAATTGCAAGCAAACCAAAGTCAAGTGACTTGATTGCATTAAAATGAAGACGAGTGACTAAATTTGCAAGTAAATTGAAGTTGGATGGTTTAATTGAACTAAATTGAAGACAGGGAGTCGAATGTAACTCCGTTGAAAATATGGGGACTCACGTTGCATTTAAAACCAGGATTTAATGAAAGCAGTCAAACACAACCTTAAGCACAGGATATTTTTCCACAAAAGTCAAAAACACGATAATGGTCCGTGAATTAAAAGAATCAAAACAAAAAACGGTATAAATTGAAAATAATAAATAAATAAATACATGAAACCAATATTGTACGCCGATGGAAAGTCGCTGAAAAAGAGCACCAGGAAGAGCAGAAAATTAGCGATAGAGAGATAAAAATTTCCACTTTCGAAAATAAAAGGAATTTTGAATCCACAAATTATTACGAGAAATTAAATCATTTTTAAGAACAATTAGGAAATTGAAACAAGAATAGAAAGATAATTGGTTTGCCAATGGAGTTATCGACGAGGATATACGCCTGTATATTGATGTGTATAGTGGGGGCATCTGCAACGTCGTATCCTCCGTCGTCGCCTACATCCTTGTGTGTCAGGGAATCCAAAACGTTTCTCCACGATCTGAAGTCTCAGTGCCCGGTCTCGATCCCCTTATCTTCTTTCCCTATTCAGGTATATATAAACGTTTTTTTTTTTTTTTTTATATATTGTGTGCATAATATGATTTAAGAGTTTATAGGGCGTTCTGTCTTATTTGGAGAGAGAAGTTTTATTTGGTTTCATTTTTTCAATATAATTGGTAGCTGATTTTCTTAATTATTACTTGGTTTTGCAAAGATTAACCGGCGGATTATATATTGTTTATTGTTCACAAATTTCGATTATATATTGTTTATTGTTCACAAAGTTAGGGTTTTTAACAGAGTTGTAGAGGTTAAGAAATAAGAATTGTGGATGGCCATAAATGTTTCTACTATGCTTATTTTTGCAAATTCAGTCAGGAGTTAGAAAAAAGCTGAATTTTAAAACTTTCCTTTTCCTTTAGGCCGGAAATTGAGCATGAAATTCGTGATTCTTTGGGGGTACGGAAATTTAGCTAAAAAGTTTATTATATGGAAGCATTTTTGAAAAGAGTGGCTTATAGGGACACCTGCATTAGGTTTTGAGAAATAAGGTAGCTCAAGTTGATTCTCTATTTTTGTCTCCCTTGAAATATTTTATTACACAACTCTCTTATTAAAGAGACACTGCTTTACGTTTTAATATACAACATGCTGTGAAGATAAGAGAACTGGCGTGATTGGGATTATGTCATCATATCAGTATTCATGGTCTCCAGACATTGTCATGTGTTAATGGACCCACATCATATTACGTTAAGTTGCAACTTGCTGAACCTATGCAACGATATTTCTGGTCTTAGTAATTTATTTACGATCATTTGGTATCATTGGATATTATCTAAGGCTTTCTTTGATAAATAAATGAGGATTTAACTAGATGGAAGGAGAGCTTTTACTATGAGATTAGAGAGGGAAATTCTTAGAAGGAGCATGAAACGAGTCTCACCTTACCAAATGCCATGTTGATCAAGGTCAAATTCCCTTTCGGAAAGTATAGGTGTTATTATGGTTAAAAGAATAGTAAGAATTGCCACTATTTTGAAGATACAAATGGTACTAGGATTTAGGTATTCAAATAAGCCCAAATTTATACAGGTTATGAATAACTGAATTGCTAGTTTGCTACTATAGAAACTGATTAGAGGTTTATGTGTTATTTCACATCAATACGCTTGAGAACCCCTGCATAACTGGCATCCCTGCATAAAGAACTCATCATCACTGACCAAGGAAGGGGAAAAAGAGCTACTGCAGTTAGTGACTGAAGTAATTGAAACACTTGCTTGAATCAAAATAAAAAAAGTCAAGCAACTCTGGTCAGCCTTATTGGACTTTTTGCACTCTCCTGCATTGTCCAAAAGCAGGTTGGAGTACTGCAAAGTCTTTGAATCTACATATAGACTATGATTGTCAGTAATGGTCCAATTTCTGTTTGATATGCTGCAGTATATCTACTTCAGTTTTCACGAGTCTCAATAGTATGTATTGGTTTTATGTTCTTGAGTTAAGGAATATTCTGTCTCAAGGTTATGGATCTCTTTTGCGACATTAGGCTCACCCGTGTTTTTATAATATTGCTAAAAGTAATTTATGAGTAACAGCCAATGTTTACTATTTAGTTTTTCTCAACTTGACAGATTTTGTGCTGTTCTGGTCACTTGAACTCTAGAACAACTTTATCTCGACGCTATTGTTTTTGGATTTACCACTTTTTTTTTTTTCCTTTGGTTATTGGTTTTTCACTTCCTGGATAATCATAATAAGTCTACAATCAACAATGGATCTTCTCCTCATTGTTTTTGAAGTATGGTAGGTCAACTTCTGTTAAGCCTTTTAACATATAACTCCAAATTTCATGTTGAAACTATACAGAGGTAATTGTGACTACTGTCAGAATTAGATAAATGAAGGTAAGAAAAATTGCATGCTTAAAAAGTCAGGAATGCTGAATGTGTGCTCTCTTTCTTTTTTCAATTTGTTTTGCTGAGTTTGAGAGGTACAAAAGGCTAAGTGAAACAAATATGTAACAAACTGTTTATTGTGCAAATAATGAAGACCTTAGTTGGTAGAAAGCTTTAACATGAATAATAGATTATCACACTTGGTAGCTAATTGGTAATTGGCTATTCATTGTTGGTTAACCTGGCCGATGAGGGGCATTAACATATGGTTGACAATGAAATTAAAAATTGCTCACCAATGAAATGGTATAAAATTGGCTATAGCATGACTTTCTTTCTCATTCTTTGTCCCCTCCCACCCCACCCCCACCCCCACACCCACACCCACACCCACCACACCCAAAGGACCAATTTTACCATGTCAGGAAGTGAGGTTGAGCTTCCATGCTTTAATGCGGTTGATAGGAAACTTATGTTTACCATTTCTAGCTTCTGAAGCTGGTGCCACTGCCATCATTATCCACTTAGAGACCCTAATCATTTAAATTTAATTTAATCACTTACCAAACATGCAATATGTCTATTCGATAACATTAACTATTTTTTTCTTGGTTTGATGTCCTTATGCTGGATAATTATTCACATTCTTCCTTGAATAGTTGAAATCGCCCTTGAAAAGATTTTCTTTTTTATTTTGGTTATCTTTTGTGAAACATTGCTTTTTGTTTTGAAATATTGGACTTGGCTTCCATCTCATAAGGTTTTAAGCTTATTATTTCTGTGCACTTAGCTATTTGGCATTCGTGACCCTTTTGCCCATCCTGTACGCTAGTTTAGTTCTTCTAGCATTTTATTTAACACTGGATGCTGGTTTAATTACAACTCAATACATCTCCATTTAGCACTCCAAATATATGTTATACAAGAAGGAAGGCCAATAATTGCTCTGCGTTTCTCTTTGTTCTTTGATTTTTTATCTTTCTTTTATTGGAATAAACCACATTTTCTTTCTATTTAAATAATAATAATTATATTCATCTCGAAACAATTTGTTAATTCAACATTGATTTTGACTATTTCTGACCACCAGTTGTGAACACAAATATGAATTATGCTTTGAAAATAATGATGTTGGTCTACCATAGCTGCTGCAGGTGCAATTCTGGTTTGAGAAATGATAATTGTGTGATTTTTGTCTTGTGAAATTGTAGTTAACATTTGACATGCCTTCATCTCTTGTGATGTGCTTATTTATGAATACTATCTCAGCTTTTTAATTGTTCAATAATTTATTCACACATCTATTTGCATTATAGATGGATGGAGAATCATTTGATAGAGCAATGAGCTCCAGTCAGGAGAATGTATATACTGCCATTTTGTTCTATGCTTCCTGGTGTCCTTTTTCAAGCATCTTTCAGTCGAGGTTTGCTGATCTCAGTACCATGTTCCCGCAGATTAAACATGTAATGATTGAACAATCTTCAGCCATGCCCAGGTAGGTTATTTTACTATTTGCTCCCTTTCTCTCCCTCGTTTTCGTATATGCATATTTTCAAGTAGGTCACAGCACCTGTTTACCTTTTCACCTCCACCACTTAACTACATGCATAAGAATGGTGAAAAGGAGGGGGGGATTTTCTTCATCATTAAGCTTTAACTCCTTAAATCATCCAATTCTGTAGGAAGCCATTTTCTGAATAACATACAGGACCTTGTGTTTATTCAGTACGACTTGATGGAGACGTGGTACACTGAGACTGAGAGGACTTAATTATTTCGAATATTTTCAGACCATTTTATTAATGAATAATGGTTTTTTTGAGTATTTGATATTGATACTTGAAGATTTTGGTTCTAATGTTATTAAGCCTTTGTTTGGGCTCCATTAAAATTTTAATTCATTTTCTTTTTCTTCTTGTTAACCACATATTCTTCAATAAAATAATATTACATGTAAACCCAAAACTTTTCCTTCTTTTTTAACCAAACATTTTCCAAAAACTACTATTTCAAAATACATTTTTCTCTAAAATCACATTAAAATGGAACCCAAACAAGGGCTAAGTGGTGACGTGTTGCTTTTTTAATCCCATATAGCATGAAGAAGATGATGCATTACTGTAATTTCTCGCACCCTAATAGCCACCAGAGCTCCAATATCTCTTTGCTAAAGCCCTTGTACAAGGTTTCCATCAAAACATCCAAAATCAACGTTGTGTTTAGAGAGAAGATAGATAAATACAAATACATATATTGTCTGCGTGTATAGAGAGAAAATAGAGGTAGAAGACAGGCAGCCACAGACATATATTCTGGAACTGCTGGCTGCATTTTCATTTTAGGGTATGTTAATGACTATAATATGTTTTTTGCCTTTTGGCTCATTTACTTTACCAATTGCTCATTAATAAATGTTAAACATGGATTTTAAAATGCTATTTAAATCAATAGAATTTTTTAATATTGTATAAAAATCTATTTATTTATTTATTTTTTTAACTCCGGGTCGACCCCAGTTCGACTTCGGTTTGACCGTTTGACCCTTTAACTTTTCCGGGTCGATGACCGAGTCGGTTTTCAAAACATCGATATAGATAGATATGTCGGGTTTTGACCTACTATTCTCATTAAAGTATCTCTTCATTGCATGAATTAACTTTCTTGCTCGTGTGTTATGTGCAGTGTTTTCTCTAGATATGGAATTCATTCTGTGCCCTCGCTACTGATTGTGAATCAGACAGCACGAATGAAATATCATGGTCGCAAAGATCTCCAGTCCCTTATCAACTTTTATAAAAGAACAACAGGTAGCATCCCTATTAAGAGAAGTCTATTTTCTTGTTGCTTTTGAGGTGATGTACAAGAATAAAGTTATTATTTCATACATTTTTCATCTTCATTTTTCGCCCCTTCTTCGAGAATCCAATATGAGTAAATATTTGCCCCCATCTTGGAATTACCAGAAATGCATTTTTATCATGAACTTCCTGATGGCTTATATGGTTGCACCATAACTTTGACGTTGAATCTAGTTCTGCTTTGGTTTCTCAAGATCATTATCTTCTTCTCTGGACTGATGTTTCTTTTCTTTTTGTTTCCCACTAATGTTTAGAGATGGATAATCTACTAAGCACCGTTTGCTTATGCTAAGCAATAGTGACATGACACATCAATTAATTTGTGGACAAGTTTATGGCAGATCCTAGGAATTAAATTAGATTTGTTGAAGTGATGTGCCATGTCAACATCGCTAGCTTATGCTAAGTAACAGTGCTTAGTAGATCATTTCTCAATGTTTAGATATTAATTATCTTGTCTATCTATTTCTTACGTGTATATAGATACATATTGCTACTCAATGTATATATCGTTTATATCCATTATCCTTATATAATGCAACCTCTTAACCAGGCAGATCACACAAGCAAATTTGTGGGATAGGATGTGTGTGTTTCATGCAGTATTGGGAAAGGGTTGCATTTCATTTCCAGTTGTATATCATTAGCATTTCAACGAAGTGACGGTTTCCTTATTCATTTGTACATTATTTCTTTATAATGTCAACTTCCTTTATTTGATGATCCTATTTCTTCAAATGTTTGGTTATCAATATTTTTCTTGCATTTTTGGACATTGATGCAAACTGTACATTGTGTCCCCCCCACCACCCACCTCCAATTACCTATAATTTTATTTATTTATCTTTTTTTGCTTAGGGCTTGATTCAGTAGTGAAGATGAGCAAAGATAAAATAAGTTCTTCAGAGAATGATCAGAAAGTCCTTCAGATTTGGAGTGAATCCTCATTGAAGGACACAGTCTCACGGGAACCTTATCTAGTGCTTTCTGTATTATTCGTCTTGTCTAGGGCTTTCCTATATTTTTTCCCAGAGATCGTATCTCGTGCAATAGCATTGTGGCTTGCACACATTCCTCATCTGAATATAGGTATTTTTGGAGAGTCAAGGCAGCTTTTAGGACGTGTTTTCCAACTGATTGATATCAAGAGAATTTTGAGCAAGTTGAAGCTGTGTAAAACTAGGAACTTCCATAGAGGGGCTAGAAATGCTCGGGTTTGGGCTTCATCTCTGGCATCTGTTTCCTTGGGCGAGTCATCCTCAACAAGAGCATTCCCATCCAGAGACTTGTAAACTAGCTTGTGTGCGTTTCATCTTGATGTTTAGCAACCTGGAACTTGTTTGTATCAGATTGCAAGAACTGGCTTCTGCAGCACTTAGATTCAAGTTTTCTCTTGTTGTAAGCTTTTCTCTACCCTATGTTCTTTATCTTGAGAGTACTAATATGTGAAACCATCATATGTCCCCTTCAGCGTCGTCTCAGTAGAACAAATCAGTCGTGTAAATTTGGCAACATATATATCCGGTGTATATTACTTTGTAATTGAGATACTTGGTACTTGAGAGAGATCCAGACTCGTATTGGTTGAAATTTGTAATTTTGATTTAAGATTGGGTTTCTTTGAAGATTGCTCTATTGGCAATTACATATAACGTCGCTGGATGCTCTATGCACAGACGAAGTTTTATCTTTTTCTCGTTCTTTTCTACCGGTCTCCTTACGGTCCGATAGCCATCCTCTGATTTTTTCAGGACGACCTTTCTTGTAGCTAGATCACAATTCTTCCATTTTGAAAAATAGGTTTTCTTTGTCTACAGACTGTCATTGGCCTTTTTAAGTAACATAATAAAAAAAAGGACTAATTACCGATACTTAATTATGCACTTAGTTGAATAATACTTTAGAAACTAGAAGTAATTTCAATAAGCAGGAATGACTCCCTACCCTCTACAATCATAAACAGTAACACGTCTGGTAAGCAATATTTGACGAAGCTAGATAATATTGTTCGGTCACGTGCATCATTGTGCACCAAGAACGAACTGAAAGTAAAGCTGGTGATCATGCTTAATGGCTGATGTGTGAGATTACATTTAGAAGAGAAAATTGAAACCAAAAGCGAGGGCTGTAAGTGAGGCAAAGAAGGTTTTGTACAAAGAATGGGGCGTCGGAGGTGGGGTTGGGTGGCTGTGCATCAGTGGCGGCAACACCTTTGATGGTGGATCTGCCGATGAGATGTGGAACTGGAAATGTTCACTTTCATTAAAAATTAGATTGTCGGTAGATTTTGATAAAAGTAGTGGATCCCATAAATTGAATAATTAAAAGTGAGTGAAAAATTAGAACCAAACGGACACTTAGTTTATTTTGCTCGAGTGAAATTAATTCTTTACTTTTCATTACTAATGCTAAATATTCAAATTCATAAGATTTATTAGTTCCAAATTCTTTACATGGCAGTGAATAATAGAGCTCTGGGAACAACTTTTACGACCTCGTGCAAAATTATTAATTATGGGTTGTCGAAGAAATTTGTTATTCGAATTTTGGTTACGTAGCAAATAAATCTATATTACGTTTGACAAAATATGAGAACGTACGTCTGCCACTTTATTTTTATTTTTTGTATTCACTTTAATATAGTGCTAAAAAAATACTTAATTAAAAGTATAACACGTGCATAAAATTACTACTATAAAATAAAATTTTGCCATTTGAAGTAAAAGCAAAATCTCAGGGCGAAGTCTTGTGACATGGAGGGTCCCTTCAAGCTTCAACGCTCCAAGTGGCATGATCAAGTTGGAGGGAGATCCATCTTACCGTCCATTGAAGAATCAACGACCAAGATTCGACTGTCTTAATTTACTCAAATTAAAAGTCAAAAACAAAATGCACCCAGTTTTGAATTTTGACTCCAACCCAAAGGAAGAAGGAAAAAATCCTACACAGCATATCAAAAGCACCAAATTGAGTAAAAATAATTACTTATTTCTCAAATTAAAAGTCAAAAACAAAATGCACCCAGTTTTGACATTTGACTGTAGGATGCAAAAGAATCACAACTGAGACTCCCAACCCAACGGTAGAAGGAAAAAAAAGCCTACACAGCATATCAAAAGCACCAAATTTCATTTTCTATGTGCGTTCTAATACAGTACAAAAACCTCAACTTAATTTGTTGAGGGATTCAAAATCTTTTCTTTATTATCAGACACTTTCCGTGGCAGCTCTGCAACCAAAGCTGATTATTGTAATTCCTTCTCTCTTGTTATTTTTTTTTTCAAATTTTGTATGGGATTTTGCAATGCTGTATACTTGGATGGCTTTAGGAAGTCTTTTCTACAGATCTTGAAGTGGGTTTTGATTTTTGTTAATAACTCCATTTTTTAGAGTGCGAAGTCAAAAATCTCAGATTGGTGACTAAATTTATGGCTTTCCTGGTTTTGTTTTGCTGCAGATATTTACATGCGTATATAGATTCATACATGGATAAGTTGCAGTGGGGGAACAGGAAGAGACTGAGATGTGTAAAATTGAGAGACTCATCTTTGAATAGGAAATCAGATGGAGATGGAACTGGGAGTGGTGCTGTGAAGAAGAAAATCACATCGCAAGTTGTTGATAATAACAATAATAGTAGTAACAAAAACAAAGAATCGTCTGTTCTTCCTCCTATTCCATCTCCT
>CAIGRR010328989.1:0-10475 GCA_903798365.1 Fraxinus sp. 1973-6204 | reverse complement strand
GGAAGAGTATATATCTAGACAGAATGGAAATTAGGAAATGGGTACTACGGTGCAGAACAAGTTAATGTTGAATGTTGATACGGCTGTAAATGAAGAACATAGGTTCTATGGTGTTGATAGAGGAGAATTAGTAGCTACAATGTCGAAGTCTATTTGAGGCTGGTTACATCGTATAAAACAAAACAAGTTGATTTGTTAGAAGGTATTATATTTGAAATGGATATGTCTTTAACCATTGATGAATCCGAAACTGATTATTAGTGTTCCAAAAAGTCCATCTAAACGACGTTTAGGCGCCGCCTAAACATAAGGTTAGGGCAAAACACCTCACCCTGGCAATGAGAGCCAATACGGCCATTGATGAACCTGAAATTGATTGTTAGTGGTGCAAAAAGCCCGCCTAAATGGCGCCGCCTAAACATGAGGCTTGGGCGAAACATCTCACCTTGGCAATTAGCATCTAGTGGCACTTTATTTTTATTTTTTAAAAAGCCTTTTATTTGACTTTAATTTTAATTTTTTAAACGGTTTTATCTATACAAAAGTAACAAATGAAAATACACTAGAAAATTTCAAGTAGGAGCCGTCTAGTTGAAATTATGAAAAATAGTTTAACTTTTGCATTTTGAAAAATTGTATAATTGACTAATTGTAAAAATTATTACATTGATATGTATTATTTTAATTATTAAATGATTTTTAGAATAATTAAGATTTTAAAATAATTTGAAAAAAAAATGTTTTTTTACGTCTAATCTCGCCTAAACTCGTCTCACTTGTTGCTAAAGTTAAGACTTGAGAGTGGACTATCATCTATTTACTACACGTGGCCTCTTTCTTGGGTATTCAGTGGTCATACGTCCATATCCTAGCGAAACAAGCATTTGTAAAATTTGATTTGGTTATGTGAATTCCACTTTTCCCAGTAAAGATATTATCTTTGGATGTTTTAAGTATCTGTTTGAAAAATCAATAATTTTTTTTTCTCAAACTCATTATCAATCATAAATTTTCATAATAAAATATTTTGTACATAAATTCAAAACCTTTTTTTGACCTTTTAAAAATACGTTATCTAAAAAATCACAATTCAAAAACTTATTTTTCTCAGAAAAACCTTAGTTTAACGATTATGAAGCAGGCTTAAATCTAAATCTAATTCATCAAGAACAAATATCGACCCCAGTTGCACCGTCGCTGCAACCCCTACCACCCGCTGCCTCCAAATATGACCATCACAGTTGACACCCACCCCAACCAACCGGCAACCAACCCAGTTCAATAGACTGAGGATCAATTTGTTCCTTGGAGACCAACTTGCTACTATTCTTATAGGTCTTGGGCCATTGGAGCAATTTTCCCAGAGGATGTATTGAAGTAACTCAGAAATTTCCCCACCTTGACCTGGTGCAGCCAACTGCCACATTATAGGGGCAGAAATGGGTCCCACTTCTCCATTTTAGTCAATTCTTTAGCAGTAATCTTTGCCCTTTTTACTCTTCTGCTCGATTATCAAGTTTTCAATTCACTATCATTTTCCCCTACCAAGAAACCCACGAAAACCAGATTTCAGCAAATCAATCATTACGCGAGCACACAAACATTGGAAAAGAAGGGTGTTTAATGGAATCAAAGTTTGCTACCAAGCCTATACAAGGAGGGCCATACTTTCCAGGACGCACCGATTTGGATAGGATGCCGGAAACCCCAACTCGCGGAGCTCACCACCGCCGGGCACACTCTGAGACCTTTTTCCGGCTCCCCGACCTTGACGATATCCTCCTTGACGACGTTGCTTCAGACCTTAACTTTGACCTACCCCCAAACCCCCTGTCCCTCCCTAATGCACCACCGGCTCAGCCGACGTGGTCCAATAACAGTGAAAGTAGGCCTGTGAGCCATGGGTCCCACTTCCGGAGCCTTTCGGTGGACGCCGACTTCTTTGAGGGGCTTGGATTTGATCCTGCGCCGGCTATGGAGGAGAATAATAAGGTTGGCCAAGCGAGCGGTGGGCCAAGGCATAGACACAGTAATTCGATGGATGGGTACGGAAGTGCGACGTCGTTGGAGGAGGATTCTAGTGCAAAGAAGGCTATGGCATCAGATAGACTTGCAGAGCTTGCCTTGATTGACCCAAAGAGAGCTAAAAGGTTTGACCTTTTACTTGTGTTGTCTTTCTTTGGAGATTTTTATGAGTTTTTCTTGAGTTTTTATTGAAGAATTAATATTTGGAATAGTTGTTTGTTCATTTATATGGGCATAATTGAAGTCAAACATAAACTAGATTAGTAAGAAAATGTTTTGAATTTTCTGTACTAGAAATTTATGTGAATAGGTGTTTGATGAGCTATTGCAGAGCATTTATTTTCATCATGTTTTACTATTGTTGAAATTGGTCGTCGGTAAGCCACTTGCTTCAACATTGTGAACCTAACTTCCAAAAAAGGCAAGTAAGATCGGCCACTGGGGATGGTATTGAGTTTATGAATGCTGCTGCATGAAAATCCATCATTATTTCAGTAAGTCGAGGGCTTCTTTTGTTATATTGATGGAAAGTTCATTTAGTATTTATGAGATTGAGAGGGAGAGGTGGTAACCTTAATGGAGAATAAGTGATCTATTTCGTCATATGTAGATTCTCTTAAGATTCCAGTTGGCCCTGCACCTTGTGACTCGGGGTATGAACTTCCTAGTATTACCTGCTCAAGCGAGTTGTAACATCACAATCAAGAAATGAATTTCGGTTCAATAATTTCTTGCTTCATAAGTTGAATTCCGGAAACTTTTTTGCCGGAAACTTTTTTGGTTGAATTACTTGCTTTCTTGACTCTGATGCTGCAGTTTGACGCACTTATTGAAAGAGCTTGATTTCCACAGAGGCAATTTTTGTGACATTACCTCACACAATTATGGTTTTGAGCCCTTTTCAGTTTGACATATTTGTAGTAGTAGAAAAGGAGAATAGATGCATCCAAAGGCTGTCTTTGAAATAAAAGAAATATATGGGCTTGTTTTTCATGAACTAATTTCTACCTTGAGCTCTTCCACTTAATAAAATTGGGTTTATGGGTGGATAATGGATTAGGGGAGTTAACTTTCATATTTAAAATTGAACCACATTCTCTCCCAAGACACATTTTCAACACTAGGCATTCTAGCTCAGTGGTGGTAGTTGGCTTACCTTGTTATGTTATATATTCGACCTGGGCAGAGAGTATGTGGAACTCTTTGCCAGCGTTTCATCTTGGTAAAATTTTAGTTATTGATGCTGATTTGTGTCGTCATATTAGGTCAGCAATCCAGATGGCACACGATAATTTTTATTAATGTGTCTACTTTCCAGGTTTAGGTTGCTGATAAAGCCGGGACGGGAAAAATGATTGCTAGATTTCATTCCTGTCTTTTTTTATAGCTATATATTCGGAAAGCAAAGACAGTTCATGATAGCTGTCTAAAAGAAACTTTTTCCTTAGTCAAGTGTCTTGGTTCACTTTTAAGAAATTCCAGCATAATTCCTATGTTATATATTGTCATTGATTATTCGTTTAATTATTAGTGAACATTTTTCCTTAAAAATCCAAATTATTTTCTTTATCCCCTTACCATCTTTATTCAATTTCTGTGTACACAGCTGTTCTTGTGTATGTCCCTATATGGATGAATCTTGAATGTTGTGGATTTTTGTTTTTAACTATTTTTGACATGGATTAAGTTCTGTTTTACTTATAATATTCAAATTAAGCCCTCATTTGATGGCTATTATAAAGAGAAATTGAAGGAAAATGATGTTTTGAATAGTGATTTTTTTTTGGAGAATATGTGGTTAAAAAGTGGGGAAAAGTTTTGGATTTACGTGAAAAATATTTTATTGTGTGAATATGGGATTAAAAATAAGTATACGAAATAAAGAGTTTTAATTTAAAGAGAGTCAAACAGGGGCTAAAGATGGTTTTTCCTATTATAGAATTCTTGCAAATAGACAATCTGCTGCACGATCAAAAGAGCGAAAAGTACGATACACAAGTGAACTGGAGAAGAAAGTACAGACCCTGCAGACCGAAGCAACAACACTATCTGCACAGATCACTATACTGCAGGTATATATATACTACTTGATTGTCATTTTTTCCCCAAAAAAATATTAGATAGCATTTGTAATTGCACGACTAATAGCTAACTTGGTTTGAAAATTTTCTGCTGAATGGATGGCATTAATTTTGATATTTGGAAACATATTGTTAAAATAAAGCACCATAGTCGAAATACTTTAGTCGACATATTGGAATCGTTTCATTCATTACATCTTTTTTTCAAGTTGTTATGTATTATGATGGACCCTTATTATGGAAGATTTATCAGTCATGTTAGTCAATGGTCAGTCTTGTGTCTGTAATGCATTTTGCCTCTTTTTGGAGCCTATTTTTGTGCTTTCAGTTGTTAGCAGCAATAGACCTTCAAGGATCTTGTTGGAAGTTAGAATAAATTCATAAATCAGGTCGACTGATTCGTTTTAAAAATGTTAACAGGGTCCATTTCCTATTCCATCTGTGCCGCTGGTTTAAAAACAAATATTTTCTTGATGTTTCGTAACGTTTTGAATAAAACCTTTTGTCATCCTGAAGAAGTTGTCACTCTCCCTAAGTCAAAGGGCCTTATATTTCTGCCTCTAGCTGCTAGTCTCTTGATCAACAGCCAACATCCCAGTTTCATTGATTAGTTTGGCTATTCTATCCTCTCTCTTACACACATTGTTCCATTTTTCTATATCATTAAATAAGTAATATAAGCTTTTTGGCTTACCTAAAACCAGCTGAGTCTTTTCGCACATAGATCTTCCTAATATTTCCTCCTATATAAAGGGTATTAGGATGAGCCTCTTTTTTGTGAGGTAGAGATAAAATAGAGAAATGCGTGAATGTAAGTCCTTGTTTGGCCCCCATTTTAATGAAATTTTGGAAATATGTATTTTGAAATAGTATTTTTGGGAGAATGCGTGGTTAAAAAATAACGAACAGTTTTTGGTTTGTGGTGTAATATTCTCAATTGGTACCAAGATTCAACTTAAGTTTCTCATTAGGCAGATGTCTTGGGTTGGAATTCTGAAGGACGTGATAGGCGCATTTTTTGTACCGATCTGGCCTCTATGCTCAAACCGTTATATCATACATACTATCAGTTTTGAGTGGATATTTGTCTACTTACCGCCTCACGACTTTCTATCGCGTCCCTCCGGATTCAAACCCAAGATTTCTACCCAAAGCGTATAGTACATATAATATAACGGTTTGGACATAAAGGTTGGGTCATTACAGATTTCGCATTGAGAATGAACCACTCTAAATTTTGTGATGTCACTTTCTTTGGAGTTTTTATATTCCGTTATTATTATTGCTCTGGGTAATTATAAGATTAACGATTAACTCATGACTTTAGCCTTGCTTCATATATACTCTTCACGAGTTTGTACATATGCAGCTCAGCATTTCAACAACGAACCAAGTTCTTTGGGTTCGGCTATTTGAATCATTTTTGGTCACTCTGTTAGGCCCATTGTGACCACACATAACATTTGGTCTATCCTTCCCTCTTCTAATGTGTTCTACTGTGATAGCCTAACTTGTACTAACAAATCCAGCTAAACATTTATGTCGGAAATATTTAATAGTTGTGTGAATTGTTTTCAGCGTGGTATTTGCACAGCTTCACTCATGATCATTTTACAATGAGGGAAATGAAGAGAGTATTACTTGTGTTTATTGAGACCTTACTTATATCCATATTGCTTGATATGATGCAGAGAGACACTAGTGGTTTGACGACTGAGAACAAGGAACTCAAATTGAAGTTAGAGGCTCTTGAGCAACAAGCTCACCTTAGAGATGGTATGGGAGATTTCAAATTGTATGGTTTTTTGAAAGTAGCTACTTCATTTATCCATGGATTATGTTTCTGCAGGCATAAGAATTTTCCCCTTATATAAGTGGAAATCAAATTTTATACCATATTTCTTGAAATAGATGGCTGAGTTATGTTACAAGACTATTTTTAATGGGGAAAAAATTGTATAAGATTGATTTGCGTTGGATGCTAATGTTTATATTATTTGAACGTGATGCCTAAAGAAGCCACTGAAATAGCCGGAAATGATATGCCTAAGGTGTATAAGAGATAGATAGAGCAATGGAAATTAATAATTATCATAGAATGGCTACCCTTGCATACTATTTGTACATGTTATTTACTTTTATAAGAAAATTATCTTTAAAAAACCTGTAGTGAAAAGTAGTAATTATTAATAATTGAGATCCTTTTAGCACCACATGGGGATATAGAACTCTTGAATCTTCAACAATGTGGAATCTTGTATAGAACCAGTCAAGAGTCAAAGAGTTTGTAACTTAGCCTATGTTTTAGCTATTGTTTATAAATACTCGAGTACTTTTTATCCACTCATTTCGAGGGACCTACAAGTAATATACACTCATCCATTACTCATTTCTATCTATATATAATTTAAACCATTTATAAACCTTTCCTGTACATGCTTTTCGTCTGAGCATGCAATTTTTATTTTTGTAACTTAGCCAAACATGCCACTGATGTATCAATTATTTATGCACCTAGTTATATAATGTTCTCGTGATTGGAAGCTTTGATGCATAAAATGGTAATCTTTGTGAATTTCAGCCCTGAATGAAACACTGAGGGAAGAACTGCAGCGTCTGAAGGTAGCAGCAGGCCAAATTCCTACTACTAATGGAAACAACAGAGGATTACGATTTTCGTCCCAACAACAGGCTTTCAATCCTTTCAGTAACCAAGAGGCACAACAGCAACAGCAACAGCAGCAGCAGTTTCAAATGCCTCATTCTGGCTCCAATAACCCCAGCCAAAATATGCAGCATCGACCCAGTTACGGGGATTTCAATCGGGGCATTTAAAGACATCTTCGGTACCTGCTAAGTATTTAGAAATGGGTTGAGAATTCTAGGACTCGAGAACTTTTGGCGAAAATTCATGTCTGTCACTAAAACTTCATTACAATTGGGTCACTAAACTTCAAGTTCGTTACAATTTGGTCATTCTGCCCACTTCCATTAGTTTGACTAACGAGAAAGATGATGTGGCAGTCTATTTGAAAAATAACCGAACTGGCATGTCACCTTTTTCACTAATCAAACAATGGAATATGGATGGAAAACCGAATTATAACAAAGTTTGCGTTCATTGAACAACTAGAAATAAAATGAAGTTTATCGACTAACAAGAAGTTTCGCTTAAAAGTTTAGTGACCGCAGTGTATTTTTAAACCCATTTAGAAATAGAAAATAATTTACTGAAGTAGGTGTTTGTATATATGAACATGTATACATGTATTGTAGCCCGAGTGTTGCTAAGACCCCTTTGTATCATTTGCACACCAGGTATGATGATTACAAGAGTACAGAAATCATGCTATGTATATGTTATTTGGATCTTGATTTGAATTGCTTCGGAATAGTTTCTGTCACTTTAACATGTTTGGCTATGCTTAAACTTTGCTTATAAGTAGTTGGCCTTTGTCGAGAGCTCTGGACCTCTTGCCTTTTTTCTGCCCCGAGTATTATTTATTGGGTTATGCTACATGTACCGAATTTTTATATCGAATTTTTTATACCCCACTCACATTAGGAGGTGGGGACCACAAGCTGGAATTTTTAAGTACACATGGGGTCCGCGCGCATTGTGAGAGGGGGTAACCCATTCGATACCTCCATTCGGTACATATATATTAATCCTTATTTCTTATAGTTCTGGATGTGTTTTTTTTTTCCAATACAAGGTTTTATCATATATGTGCTAGTTTATTGAAACTTGTTGATGGGGATAATACTTCCAATATACTAGTGACAGAGATGAAGAAATGAATTGGCATCACTCATCTCCACCTAATTTTTCTTGAATTGATCATGAGTAGGTATGGAACGACTACTATCCATTCTCCTACATGTGGGTGTCAAAAGTTCACCTTGACCTTTAAGGTAATAAACTTGACTCCAAATGCATAGTACAACCACTCGAAGCTTTCAATTGATTCAATTTTTAACAAATTTAGTGCTTGTTTGATAGTGCATTATTATACCTGGTGAGTGGTATGGATAAGAGATATTTTTGCGTTGCCAAACATGACGCTCGCCCCTACCTAGCTGTCAAAAGAAAAAAATTCAAAAATTTGAGGGTCGACAGATGGATGCCATGCAGTCCCATTCCCAACAACCACAGACAAAGACAGTCAACAACCAATTCTTTGTACCAGGCATCATATTTTCCGACCGAACCCAAGTTCTCTAACTCTCCGAACCAAACAATACGCACAAAATCATCCCCGTTACCGTCCATGGATTCTTTCCCTCTCAGCCTTCTACCACAAGACACCCTCCATCAGATCTTCAGTCATCTTTCCCTCCGCCAAATTGCCACCTGCAAATGCGTCTGTAAAGCCCTCTCTGCCGCCCTATCCTCGCCGCCGTTCCTGCATCTGATTGCCGACCAATCACTCGCCGCCTCCCTCTCCCTCCTCGCTTTGAAGCCCTTCAATGGCCACCATTTGTCCCCTGATTCCGCCCTTGATGCTTTTGACCTTTCTGAAAATCAATGGATTAGATTTTCTCTTTCGTTTCTCCCTTTTTCTTCGCTGCACCCTATCACCGCCTCCCACGGCCTCGTCTACTTGTGGGCTTCTCCACAGCCAGTACTGGAACCCAATAACGCCCCTGTGCCCAATTCCCACAAGGCCCTCGTGGTCT
This sequence comes from Fraxinus sp. 1973-6204, assembly GCA_903798365.1. Lineage (NCBI taxonomy): Eukaryota > Viridiplantae > Streptophyta > Magnoliopsida > Lamiales > Oleaceae > Fraxinus > Fraxinus sp. 1973-6204. Next base: position 1,689 of record CAIGRR010328989.1, on the reverse strand, counting down.
GTAATCCTTTGACCCGCCAGTTCAAAACCCTCCCTCAGCTCGGCTCCGCTTGGTCCCGCCATGGCTCTGTCTTAGCCGGCTCGGCTAATGTAGTCCTTGTCCTCACAGAGCTTGCCATTCTCTACTACTGTGCAAGTAACAATAACATCAGCAATAATAATATGAATGTTAATGTAGCCAATAATTGGCTAAAGTTTTCATCGAATTTACCATCTAAGACGCGGAGTCCCATTTTGGTTTTGGATTTTATTTTGACATTGTGTGATGTGGGAACTCCTTGGAGGTCCCAATGGGCAATGTTTAAGATGAAAATTTCAGATATGGAGAAAACACAGCAATGGGATCGGGTGCAGAAACCTGAGTGGGGGGATGTTTTCGACATTTTGAAGCGGCCTAGGTTGGTGAAGGCCGGGAATGAAAAGAAGGTGTACATGGTTGGCGGATTGAAAAACTCGCAAGCTTTGCAAAGCTTGTGCACTACGGTCTTGATATTAAAGTTGGACTTGCAGAACATGGAGTGGGAGGAAGCGGGACGAATGCCAATGGACATGTATAGGCGTTTCTTGGAAAGTACAAAGTTCAAGGTGTTTGGTGGGGGCAATAGGATTTGTTTTTCGGCGAAAAAGCTAGAAAAGTTGGCACTTTGGGAAGAAAAAGAGGTGGGAGGAACCGAATGGCGATGGATTGAAGGCGTTCCCAAGGATGATGACGGTCTTTGTCGTGGATTCATGTTTGATGCGAGGCTCGATGCTGCGGTATAGGGAAAGAATGAACTTGAAATTATTGGTAATGTTCTNAAGTTAGCACTTTGGGAAGAAAAAGAGGTGGGAGGAACCGAATGGCGATGGATTGAAGGCGTTCCCAAGGATGATGACGGTCTTTGTCGTGGATTCATGTTTGATGCGAGGCTCGATGCTGCGGTATAGGGAAAGAATGAACTTGAAATTATTGGTAATGTTCTTGTTCTTTTAGTTTTAAAATATAATGAGGGTTATTTGAATCAAAATGCTGCTTCTATCCGTGCCATGATCAAGTTTTCATTGTGTTTTTCCATTTTATTGCTATGAAATAAGTGTCACTCTAACTTTCTTTATTCTCATGGTTTTGTAATATTGTTTTAGTAAATGTTCAGAAGCGTCTTACCTTCACTTGATTGGAAATTGAGATGAATCTTTCAGTCTGTGTTTATTATGAATGTAAATGTGTTAATAAGGAGTGTGAAGAGTTGATGTTTAGGTGTTCTGGGCGGAACACCAATTTTATGTCGATTTATCCTTTGGAGTTTGATGGGAAGTTGATCGTACACCTTGATTCATTTCATTTCATGTGAATATCAGTTGATATTGAGCTTCATTACAGGGAAGCATTTTGTAAAATTGAGAATTAGAATCCTCATTTGTACAAATCATAAATCTAATATAATCCAAAGACTGACCAAATTCTGTGCAGAGACCTAGCGCCTGCTCATTCGATTGAGGCCGGTTTTTCACGTTTTAACGCATTTTGAGCCCTTCCTTTCCATCTGTAACTCTATTTTTAGGGTTTAAAACAAGCCCTATATATATTTAGTTCTTCGTTGTATTTTAGATTAAGTTAGACAGTTGTAAACACTTTTCTTTCTATTTTTTTCTCCATATTTTAGTGAAATCTGCTTTATTTTGCAAATTATTTTGTTCCCGTGATCAATTA
>CAIGRR010328963.1:0-11333 GCA_903798365.1 Fraxinus sp. 1973-6204 | reverse complement strand
TATAGTAGTGTCGTAACACCGTACCCGAAGGCACTAATTAATTCATACATTAACAAAGATTCATAACTTGAAAACAAAATAACCACTTGCACCTCTACCTATCTCCATTTTCCGGACAGCACCCAAGCTTTAAGAATTGGCTCATCTCTTGTGTTTCTCTTTCTTTACTTTTGAAAGCATTTTCTTGTATTGTGCATATATGGTTGCAAGAATTTGAATAACTTGAAGGGAATAAACTTTCAATGTTTAGGAGGAAAAACCTTGGTAGCTTTAGAGGAGTTTCAAAGCATTTTTAAAAAGAAAGGCTAGAGTTTAGGTTAAGAAATGTAAGGTAAAATCCTAAATTCTAGTAGAAAACATGGGTAGCATAAATGGAGTTCAGAAGCATTAAAAAAAAAAGGCTAGTGTTTAGGTTAAGAATTGCAAGGTCAAAATCCTAAATTGTAGTAGATAATATTGGCAGCTTTAATGGAGGTTTAAAACATTTTAAAATCATTTCAAGACTTTCCATTTCTTTTGAGGCCATTACACGTGTATGTATAATTTTGTGCATAAATGACAAATTAAAATGCATTCATCAAGCAACATTTAAGAGAAATTAAAATGGATTTATTTTGGTAAATTATAGGTTTCAAATCCAATTAATAACGTTTTACTTTTTTTTTTTTGGGCTTCTACAAAAGGTCTTGCGATCTTGATGATGACGATGACAACCTACCATTTTCTCAAACTACTAGGAATGCCCCTCTACTAAACCACTTCACGCTCCCTAAAATTTCCAAACATCTCAATAGCTTCAAGACTCACATGAGCCTAAGAAGAGCCACCCTACTATGAAGTGTAGAGCATTCCATTTAACCCTAAATGGAGCGGCTGAAATATGGTATACCAAAGTTTCGGAAGGAAGCATCTAAAGTTGGTCAGACTTCCAAAAAAACTTTCTTTAAGCACTTTCCAACGAGCAAGGAAGGTGAAGGGTCAATACAGCGCCTACAAGACATGAGATAGCAACAGAGCGAGTCATTGAAAAGCTTCATATCCCATTTCACTAATGAAATGACCTACTATGTACAAGTTACAGATAGGAAAGCTCGACAGCCCTAAGGGGAGGACTGGACATGAATTCTCTCTTCTGAAGAGATGTGCAAAATAAAGACCTTACTAGTTATGATGCCTTGCTGTAAATGATAAAGTGGGAGATCATCAATGAAGAATCGAGAGTTCATAGGAATAAGGAAAATGAAGGACTTTCGCTTCTCCAAATTCAAAGAGGAAGAGGGCCAACCTCACACTTCATCGACCACCAGGTCGGACAGTCGACTTTTCTCAACCATGACAAGTATTGGTTGCAGTAACAATAAGCGTAGTGCTTACTTTAGCTTATATTAAAGTGAATCTTAGTATTGAGATGTACCAAGGCAAACCCTACCAATGATTTTCCCAAATAGAGAGAGGAAGGGGACGAAGTGATGAACCTAGAAATAGGGACGAAAGCGCCCTTCTACTGTATGTATCACCATTATTCTGGCCAAAACAATACTGTTTGTAGAGATATTGCAATGCACCCTCAGAATAACAATCAATGGAGAAATAGGTACTTCCAAAGAGATGTTCTTCCTAGGCAGAGCCAATAGCCCAAGAATGACGAGTCGAGGTACCCCAATCAAAACGATATCCCTCAAAGGAGAGAAGATGATGGGGAAAACCCAAGGACGGTCAAAGACAGAGACGAAGCCCCACGGCTAGTATAGGTCGTAAACCCATATGAGAAATTGATATGATTTTTGGAGGCCTGTATGTTGGGGAGAATTTAGAAATTCCCGAATAAACTATGGAAGGGAAGCGAGAGACCATCATATGGCAAGCTTCATAGTTAGCAACAACCGAACCTCCACTGAGATAAGGGTTTAACCCATCAAATTTACCCCAGACAACGCAGTTGGTGTACATTATCCACATTGTGACACCCGAGTGGTAAGTACTGTTGTAGCATGCAATGGCCTAAAAAAATGCTAGTGGATAATGGAAGCTCTGTCAACATCTTTGGAGCCACCTTTGATAAAATGGAAGTTGGCCACGAGCTGGCTTCGCCTACCACGGAGTGCTTGGCAGGTCGACATTAAAGGAATTATAAGCCATTACGTCTATTCCCTATTTATGTATGAAGTTCCCAACTGAAAAATGGAATGGCCACGGTCAGAGACTATCAGATGAGTGCAAGGGAATGCTAGTCAAACCTTCTTAGAAAAGAAAAACTACAAAATGTCAATGTAATCCTAATAGACACTGCCATGGATGTCATTCTTGAACAAGGAAAAGACGTCAAAATGATGGATGCATTTGAAAAAAAGACGTTCCTCTAAACCATAAACACCTCTGAAGAAGAGGCTATCCAAGAATCGAGTATATTCCCTGAAAGTGAGAGCAGCTAAAGAGGCAGCCAATCTTTAGAAACTAGACCCTCGCATCATTGATTGCAAGTCTTGAACAACCCCAGTAGAGGAATTGGAAAGTTTCCAAGTAAATCACCAGGAGCTCTCCAAATGCTTGCAAGTTGGAAAAGATCTAGCACTAGAGGTCAAAGAAAAGCTAAAAAGCTTTTTGCAAAAAACTTGGACGTCTTCCATTGGAAGCATGAAGATATGGTTGTTATCGATCAAAAAGTCTATTGTTACCACTTGAAAATCGATCATAAGGCTACATCTCATAGACAAAAAAGAAGAGCCATCAATCCAGGAAGATACGAAGCCTTGAATAATGAGATAAAGAAGTTAATCGACAATCAGTAATCGATGTTTTTGAAGTAGGTCTCTAACCCTGTCCAGGTCAAAAAGCACAATGGCAAGTGAAGAGTTTGTGTGGATTTCTCAAACCTAAATCAACCTTGCCCTAATGATAACTTTCCACTTCCTCAGATAGACCAGCTGGTGAACTCGATAGCTGAATACGAGCTGCTTAGTTTCATGGATGCCTAATTCCGGTATAATCAGATCTCGATGTTCCTAGCTGACGAAAAACATACTTCATTCATAACAAACAAGGGCCTTTATTGTTATAAGTTCGTGACCTTTGGGTTGAAAAATGCATAGGCCACTTATCAAAGACTTGTCAATAAGATGTTCAATGATCTCATTGGAAAGACAATTGAGGTATAAAGGACTAGTCCTAGCAGATTTTGTGGTAGAGTTTACCCCTAATCCAAAAGTGGAAGAAAAGATAGAACCGCTGAACCTCCCATATGGAACCTTTTTGTTGATAGCTCTTCAGGGGACACTGCATCTAGAATTAGAGTGGTCCTGGCTAGTCCAGGGGGACATAAGCTAAATTGTGCCATGAGGTTCATCTTCAAGGCCACCAATAACACAACAGAATATGAGGCACCTCCTAGCTGGACTCAGATTGGCCAGAGAGATGCATGCGAAGAGACTGGTGATCAGCAGTGACTCCTAGTTTGTAGTTAGCCAGGTTCATGGCAATTTCTTAGCTAGAGACAAGTTCATGGCCGCTTATCTAAAATTGGTCATAGAGTTCATTCCAATTTTTGAAAAATTTCGATTGGTACAAATCCCGCGTGTTGAGAATGCTAACGACGGCACTCTTTCAAAATTGACAAGTAGTAAAGATTCTAAACTACTTACTATGTTACCCATAGAGCACCTTCATATACCCTCTACTGCTACAGGTGAAGAGGTGATGTGGGTCGAAGATACTCCGCTATGGATAAAGCTAATAATAGGGTTCCTCAAGGACCAGGCATTACCTTCTGAGAAAGAAAAGGCAACGAAACTTAGAAGACAAGCTGCTTACTTTGTCTTCCAAAACGATGTGCTATACAAATGAGGTTGCTCCTTGCAATTACTCCAATGCATAGGGAGAGAACAAGCCACCTATGTGCTCCAAGAAATTCATGAAAGGGTATGCGGCAACCATTCGGGAGGATGATCCTTAACATAAAATATGTTAAGACAAAGATATTATTGGCCCACATTGAAAAAGGATGCACAATAATTTGCGAAGGGATGCGATAAGTGTCAATGATTCTTAACAATTTATAGGCATCCTTCTCAAGAACTAAGCTTTATCTCTAGCCCCTGGTCTTTTGCCAAATGAGGGATTGATCTTATAGGCCCTCTACCTAAAGGGAAAGCCAGTTTCAACTTCGTAATTGCCGTCGTTGATTAGTATACCTAATAGGTAGAAGTCGAACCCCTTTCCAAGATCACTGAGGGAAACACTTCTAAATTCCTATGGAAAATTTGTAGGTTCAAAATTTCCCATTCAGTTGTTTCGAATAATGGGCGACAATTCGACAATTCGGAATTTTCCATAATGAAATATTTAACGACGAGATGAGAAGGTACGAATTAGATCTCCTTGAAAAAAGGAGGGATGATGTTCAAGCAAAATTTGCTATCTACCAATGAGAAATAACTAGATACTGCAATTCTAAAGTTAAGAAGAATTCATTTCGCTAGAAGGAACTGATGCTTCGGAGGGTATTTTTATCTTCTAAAGAGCATGGGATAAGAACCATTGATCCCAACTGAGAAGGTTCATACTGCATCAAAGAAGAGGTTCGACCTGGAACTTGTAAAATTGAAAATATGGATGGAAAGGCACAGCCCCATGCATGGAACGTGGAGCATTTACGAAAATATTACCCATAACAATTTAAATATACAGTTTGTACAGTTCTTAATTCAATGAAATTAACTTTTATTAAAGTGCTTGTCAAGAAAAAAAACCTCCTATTGACAAAAGTTATAGGAGAAGCCTTTGCATAGACGAACCATCCATATTTCGACGAAGAGCTAGATCCAAAAAAGGACCACTTTCTTATTCGCGGAGTGGGCAACACATGCTTTTAACAACAAAATTTGTTAAAGAATCATCAGCATAGGTAAACTGCTCAACTTCATGCTTAGGGAAATGTTTAATTCTATTAAGTAAAAATTTATTTTAATTAAGTCAAGTTTGTAAAAAAAAAAAAAGTATTTCCTACTGACAAAAGTCAAAGGAGAAGCCTCTCCATGGATGAACCGTCCATATGTAGAGAAGCGTAGGCACTTCAAAGAAGAGTTGGATCCAAAAAGAGGACCACCTCCTTATTCGCGAAGTGGATATCTGATGTGATCTAAGGAAGGCAACAAACTATCAAGGGTTCGATGTATGTTGAGAAGAGGCTAAAGGCAGATGCGAGATCAAATAGAGTCAATAAAGCCATGAAATCACTCGTTCAAGCTATAGAGTCAAAAAGGGTAAAATTAACAAGCATTCTATGATGGGCATGGGAATGGAAACAAGTTGGAATGCTTTAAAATCAAAAACTAAAAACTTGGAGACAAGACAAACTGCTAATGCGACCACATAGTACAAAACTGGGTGCATCCGCATGTCTCTATACCAAATCAAAATTGAAGGCTATCAAATGGCCTATGTGATCCCATGCAGGAAGCCTATGCAGACGCATAGTGCAATTCTATTCGCGAATTTTCCAAATTTTGTGTAATCTACTATTTTAGTTAAACCCCTATTTTGTAATATATTTTGTTATTTTTAGAGTTTAATTCTATTTTCTAGCTAGGTCTTATGGGTTCCCTATAAATATCTCATTCTATTCATTGTAAAACACGGTTTTTAAGAGATAATATTGCGAGGCATATTGTTGTCTTCTCGTTCTTCATTGAATTAATTTTGAACTTATCAAGAATTAAATTCTTGTGGTGTTCTACAATATAAGTAAGGTTCATAAGTTTTTTGATCACAGAGTCAAGATATTGTTAGGGATTGTCTTGGTTCTTTTGTTCAATAATTTATTAGGTTGAGCTTATCAAACGTTGATTCTTGGCTTTCTTGGGTTTGTTCTTATTTGTCATGGGTTCTGTAGCTACTATTGCTATATGGGTTCGCATCAATTGGTATAAGAGCAAGACTCCAAAAACAAAGGTTATATCATGTTTTTTTCCTTCTTGTTTAAGTCTTTTGTTTTTCGTTCTTCACATTTTTCAATTTTTCATCTCCAATCCATAAAATTTTAAAACTTTTTTGCGTGCTAATTTAGCATCCAAATCAGTCTCAAATCTTTGTTTGAAACTCTATAAGGATTAATTTTGATTGAGATTAAATTTGTTCTTTGAAGTACTGGCAAAAAAGCATTGCGTGGAAAAAGGCAAGTGTTGTGAGTCTAACAGAGGGAAACAACCAATTTGAGTGATACACGAGCGCATACACATGAGGTAGATATTAAATTAGAATTAGGATGTCGGATAGAGACGATTCTACTTCAAGTAAGAATAATAGTCAAGGCAACATGTCAGATGAGGTGATACGACGGTTCGAAAGGTTGTTTGAGGATGTGAGAGACATATTAGATAACTTACGTGGGGAGCAACCTAGAGATATTATTAATGCAAAGAGGCAAGGAAGGCGAGATCATCGAACGAATTTTGTTGGTGAATGGAAAGTGGATAGTGACATTAATGAGGATGGATTGGTGGATGTCGAGTTAGGAAGAATGAAAGATAGAGGAGTTAGGCATGAAAGGAGCGGTACAAATCTTGTTGGAGATGATGTTGATAGAAGTATGGGTAATATCAAAATGATAATTCCTTCATTCAAAGGAAGGAGTGATCCGGAGGCATACTTAGAGTAGGAAAAGAAAGTATAATTGATATTTGGTTACCATAACTATTTGGAGGAAAAGAAGGTAAAGATTACGGTTCTTGAATTTACATTATGCTATTATTGGGTGGGATCAAGTAGTAATATTCACGAGGAGAAACCGTGAGATGCCTATTAATACATGGAAAGAATTGAAGGCTATCATGAGGAAGATGTTCATTTCTAATCATTACTATAGAGAGTTTCATAAAAAAATGCAAAGCCTCTACCAAGGTTCTAGCAATGTGGAGGATTATCACAAGGAGATGAAGATTGCTATGATTAGAGTGAATGTTGAGGAGGATAGGGAGGCTAATATGGCCCAGTTTTTGAATGGTTTGAATAGGGATATAGCTAATGCGGTAGAGTCGTATGTGGAGTTGGAAGACATGCTACATGTAGCTATAAAAGTGGAAAGGCAATTGAAGAAGAAGGGGATAGCTAGATATTCAACGGGTCATCGGGTTCTAACTCTTCTTGAAAACCGAAGTGGGATAATAATAAAGGTGATGAGACTATTTCAAAAGGTAGAACTGAGCTATCAAATGGAAGAAAGGAAGTTGCTAGTAAAACTACACCCAAGACAGATTCCCAACCCCCTCGAAATTAGGATATCAAGTGTTTTAGGTGCTTGGGATCAGGACATATTGTTTCTCAATGTCTAAACCAAAGAGCGATGAACTTCGTGACAATGGAAAAGTAGTGAGTGATAGTGAGAGTGAATATGAACATGCCCTAATTGGAAGATGCTAGTGGTGGTAAAAATATGGAGTAGCAACGAGAGGACATCTTTCATACTAGATGTCATGTCAAAAATTAAGGTGTGTAGTTTGATTATTGATGGGAGTAGTTGTACTAATATTGCTAGTACTACACTTATTGGAAATTAGGATTGACTACGATAAAACATCCTAAGCTTTATAAATTGCAGTGGTTAGATGAATGTGGAGAGGTTAAGGTGAATATGAGAGTTTTGATAAATTTTTCAATTTGGAGGTATAGAGATGAAGTGATGTGTGATATAGTTCCTATGCATGCTGGGCACATTTTGTTGGAAAGACCATGGAAGTATGATAGGAAGGTTAAACGTGATGGATTCAAGAATATGTACAACTTTGTAAAAGATGGGGGAGCTTCTACTCTTGTACCATTAACACCACAACAGGTCCATGAGGACCGTTTGAGATTGAGAGGTGAGGAAGAAAAGAAAAATAAAGGAAAAATGAGAGTAGGAGAGAAAATCGTGAAGTGGATAATTGTGAGAAAAAAATAGGAGAGCCACATGAGAGAAAAGAAAGAGAATCTATTGAGAGGAGAGAAAAATCAAAAGTGAGTTTCTATGCAAAAAAAAAAATGTGAGATTGAGAGGGATTTAGTGAGAACTAACAAATCCATCTCCAATTTGGATATTTCTTTATTGCAGGAACTCAAAGACTCATCCCATAAAGACATATTTAGTAGGATACCACCAATTGAGCATCCAATTGACTCGATGCAAGTAGAGAATTTAATGAGCATTGAAGGAGAAGCATATGCAAAAAAAAAAAAATATGTGAGATTGATGGGATTTAGTGAGAACTAACAAATCCATCCCCAATTTGGATATTTCTTTATTGCAGGAATTCAAAGACTCGTCCTGTAAAGACATATTTAGTAGGATACCACCAATTGAGCATCCAATTGACTCGATGCAAGTAGAGAATTTAATGAGCATTGAAGGAGAAGCATTCCACTATGGCATGGTAAAGAATCAATACCCCATACATAAGTTAACTTGATGGTCTAGAATGTAGTAATATTTTTTCACATGGGGCATGAACTTTTACACATATTAATGCATCAAATATTTCTATGAAAGTAATAAGTTATTTGTCATATGTATTCATAGGCAAACAATTACTAGTTAATGATATTCAAGCATGCTGAGAGAAATTAATTGAGCATGATAGACATTTGGGGTGCATTGTTGGTGATTTTAAGGCATGTGAATCTATATTTCAATCTTGAAGTTCCTAACTATTTTGGTTCGACTTTATGGAATATGTTGGGAACCAGTTTATTAACTTCTGCTACTTTTCTTACACATTTTGATATGGTTTATGGTTTAAATCCGTTAACTTTGTTTGGTTTAATTCATTTAACTATTGCTGTAAGTGGTATCTTAGATGGAAAGTATGGGATTGAATTATATGCATCTCAAGGTAGCAAAAGGAAGATGCGTAAAGTATTCGAACCAGGTGATTGGGTTTGGGTTCTTAGGTAAAAATGGCTTGTTCGAATGCAAAAGAGATCAAGATTACATCCTAGATGAGATGAACCATTCCACGTCACTGAAAAGATTGAAACCAATGGCTACAATTCGGATCTTCAAGGTAAGTTTATGATCATTTCTATTTTTAATGTCTCTGATCTTTCTCTCTTTGATGTAGGTACAAATTTGAGCTCGAATCCTTTAGAAAGGGAAAGAGGTGATGTGATCCAAGGAAAGCAATAAACTATTGGGGGTTCGATGTATGTTGAGAAAAGGGTAAGGGAAAATTTGAGATCAAATAGAGTCAATGAAGCCATGAAATCACTCGTTCAATTTATGGAGTTCAAGTTATGGGAGCAGAAACAAGTTGGAATACTTTGAAATCAAGAAGTCAAAACTTGGAGGCAAGATGGACTTCTATGTGACCGTATAGTACAAAACTGAGTACGGCCGCATGTCTCTATACCGACTCAAAATCGAAACCTGTCAATTGGCCTATGCGACCGCATGCAAGAAGCCTATGTGGCTGCATAGTGCAATTCTAGACGCGGATTTTTCAAATTTAGCGTAATCTTCTGTTTTAATTAAAACTCTTTTTTGTAATATATTTTGTTATTTTTAGAGTTTAGTTTCGTTTTCCAGCTAGGTTTTATGGGTTTCATATAAGTAGGACTCATTCTATTGATTATAAAACACAATTTGAGAGATAATATTGCGAGGCATATTGATGTCTTCTCGTTCTTCATTGAATTAATTTGAAATTATTAATAATTAAATTACAATATAAGTAAGGTTCATAAGTTTTGTGATTGTGTTAGCGATTGTCTTGGTTCTTTGGTTCAATAATTTATTGGGTTGACCTTATCAAACGTTGATTCTTGGCTTTCTTTTGTTTTAATTTGTCATGGGTTCCTTAGCTACTATTGCTAGTTTGAGTTTGTATCGAAAGCACATGCCCTTTAACAACTAAAGTTGTTAAGGAAGTCTCAGTATGGGCAACCCACTCAACACCGTACTTGGGAAAATAACTAAAAGGCACGCGAACTAAACACTTGTACAAAATTCAAAGTGCAACAAAGCCGAAGTGCAGATAGGCTCTGATGTCTTAGAAAGGTAAACGACCTTCTAACACTTGTACAAAATTACAAGTTTAAAAAACAAATTACGAACGAAATAAACTCAAAAGCATTGCAAAGCAGTAAAATAAGCAAAAGGTACGGAAAGTAAAAGAAACACAAGTATATAGACAAACAAAAATTTTATTTATTGAATAAATAATACAATTGTGGGCTGAAACCATTTATATAGAAGAATAAAAACAATCAGTTAAATGGGTGGGGAAGGGAGAGCTACAAAGGGTACAATAGCATTGGGAGCCATGGCTTCAGAAGTTTCTTCAACGGTATCATTCTCAACTCACATGGCTAACCTCTGCCGGAGTTTGAGGCTCTTGTTCTCCCTCTTCCAGAAATTATAACCTCAACTCAGTGGTGTTAATGGTTTGGGAGTCAACTTCAATCCATTCCACCATCTCACTGTAAGCATACATCCACCAGTATTTCGCGATGCTTTGGTACACCAGCGTCAGGTGGAAGTTGGCAATGTAATGCTTCACAACCTCATCACCAATAGATTGAGCCTCTTGCCTCGCCGTCTCAACCTCCTCTGTTAAGCTGGAAACTTTGACATTCAACTTCCCCACCTGCTGCTTCAAGGTAGAATTCTCCTTATTTGTCTTCTCCAAGGCCTCAGCAGCCAGCTTTTGGTAGGCATTTGAAGTATCCACCCGCTTCGTCATGGAAACCACTTTACATTGGGACAAGTGGACTTTCTTCTTCAGATTTTCTATTTCTACCAATGTAGAAGTGAGCTTCACAGATTCCTCAGCATGCTGCTTCTTTATTGCCTCAGCCTCAGCCTCAGCCTTCTCCTTGTTGGTTACCTCCTTGGCATGAGAAGCTTTATTCACAAACTTTCTTCTTTTATTCTAGAGGTTTTTAAAGAGAGCTTCAGCCTCTATGGCCACACCCGAATGCCCTTCCCATTTGGTTGACTATGGTGACGAAGAGGTCCACCGCATTGCCGATCTCCACGAAGCTTTACCATCTATTCGTCCATAACTTATGTAATGTAGATGTGGCTATTTGAAACTCTGTAAGAATCCTGGTCAGAACCTCTGGAAAGTGAAGTTGTTGATGAAGTAATATGCTAAAAAATCGAGACCAAAACCAAAAATGAGAGAAAGCATGGAAAATCCCAAACATGCCAGTGGGCCGGGGGACCAGGGCCGTATCGCCCATGCTCGAAATTTTTTTTTTTTTCTAAATTGTTTTCTCCATCCTGAACTGTGACACCCCGTACTTAAGCTTCGAGTGTCACGTATTAACATAATAACCACTACCCTTGTTACATGAAACATTTT
>CAIGRR010328944.1:0-14233 GCA_903798365.1 Fraxinus sp. 1973-6204 | reverse complement strand
TCCACCTCCACCACCAGCTACCCTTCCAGATTTTGCTAAAACCACACAACAAAATTCTTACAGATGCACTGAGATAATCAAAAATTGCAAAGCCATTTCAGCACTCAGTTTCCCTTCCCCAAACAGCAAGAATAGCCAACAAACACCACCCATACCTAACTTGTAATTCTGCCTCCACCACCAGCTACCGTTCCCCCTGCGACTTCACCGCCCCGTTCTTCCCCTAACCTGCCTCAGTTTTACACCCAACAAATAAAAAAATAGAGATGAAACCTAACCCAACAAAAACAAAGATTATCACAATCGAACCTTGATTGAAACAGCCTGTAGAAAATTCGTCGATTTGGGAAGACGAGCGCAGTCCCCTTGATCTGAAGATCCCGCGGCTTCAATTTGGCAACAGGAGCTCAATAGGAATTTCGGGGTTATGGGTTTGTGATAGAGGGTTTGTGAGAGAGGGTTGCGGGGGAGCGAGGGAGGGGGAGAGAGAGAGAGAGAGAGAGAGAGAGAGCCGGGTTTGCGAGGGACGAAGGCTGCAGGAGATGGGGGGAAAGTGGAAGTGAGAACAGTGAGCAAAATTTCGTTTCCCGTGTTTTGGAATTAAACACGGTTTCTGGCGTTGATTTTCCAAAACGACATTTTGCTCATTTTCTGTTTTCAGTTCATTTTTTTTCTATTTTCAAAAGCACGTTTTCGAAAATAGGAAAGAGAACGCGTTTTTATTGTTTTGAAAAATTGAAATCAGAAAACGACAAAGAGAACATGGTCGTAGCCTTTTGTATTGAAAAAAGATAAAGAAATTTCAATAATTTATCACATTGATTTTGCTTTTAAGTAGCGTGTTAATATACTTGTAAGCACAACTTATCTAAACAAACAAGCATTAGGAAGCTTATGTTTTTTTTTTTTTGTTTTGTTTTTTATTTTCAGACAAACTCATTTTAGATCACATTATGCCCGATAAAATAATTTTACATGTAAACCAAGCATTACTCCGTACTGTTTAACTCTATATTTTCCAAAAGAAATAATAATAATAATCACTATTACAAATTACAATACTCGAAAGAAATAACCTATAAATTACAATCTTGTTCATGACACTTCACAATTTTATCCAGTAACTTATCAAACATATCCTATAAAAATTAGAAATCGGCTTAAGAGCAAGATATGCATTAATATTATTCTGGACGATTAGAGGCCAAATTCCCTTCCAAACAAATTCAGCAGTTTGTATAGGAGAACTAGGGAAATTGCAGCTGGACGGTTTCTCCTGGTGAAGTCATTAACTTGTTCTACTGGATCGTTGATACTCAAGAATTCTATATATTTTACTACGTACATACCAAAATCACCCCTGAAAGAATATAAACAATGGTAAACTAAGTGTCATAACTAATTGAATATGAACAAGTGAATATATAATTGTAATAAGAAACTTACGAAATGACTTGTTTATTAGNTTTTACTACGTACATACCAAAATCACCCCTGAAAGAATATAAACAATGGTAAACAAAGTGTAATAACTAATTGAATATGAACAAGTGAATATATAATTGTAATAAGAAACTTACGAAATGACTTGTTTATTAGTTTTGGTATTCTATTCTATGGCAAGAATGTCTATCTCCAAATCAATGTCGATTTCCTTTAGGAGTAACGAGGCAATGATATTGGCAGCCTTCAAGTCATCTTTGAGTTGATCGTCCGTAATGCAACCCTTATCAGGATACATAGTTATATACAAAGTAATGCCACGTCAACATGCTGAAAATTGAATACATAGTTATATACAAAGTAATTAAATAACACAAGTATACAACTAATAAGTTAACATACTTACATCATATAGAAACCATTCCTCTGGTTTCAACACATCGTTAAACCATTTTTTTGCGTCTTCTAAATTGATATGACCCAACCTACATGAAACACTGAAGAAAAAAAATGCAAAATTGTAAAAGAATACAAATGACAAGTAAAATAATACAAATTCAATAAATTGGTAAGGATGCTTACCCATTGCCTAAACTAGAGTGCCATTTGGAGAAATGCTTCTTCTTAACTGGGTCAACATCCCGAAAAAGATCAACATTCATGTTATCAACATGTCTTCTCCACTTAGCTCATGTGCTCCCATAAAACATCCAATAGGCAACTATTATCATAGTCATTCTTACATTTTTTGGGTCAGACATAATAGAAAGAGAAATACAAATTCACATTAAGGCATATCGGTGATCATGATAATAGAGTCTCTAAGAAAAAACTCACTGATCAACAGGCTTAATGTGCAACATCCGGATTGGCTTGGCAATTAAATCTCAAGTGTAGAATTTATGAGGTTAATGATTCATGATTAAAGAATAAAGAACATAAAACCTCAAGCTTCCAGCTACATAAACTTGTCTGCCTTTTGGTATATGACACAAATCATATAAAAAGTCTAACGAAAATAAGTGCCATGAAGCAGAAATAATGGAACAATCCGTAATATATTTCTTTTGGCATCAACCAGATATAATAATGCTATTTTTCCTAAGAGATTAGCAATTTAAGGAAATGAAGGCCCTAGTTTGATACAACATCAACATGGAATTGAGTCTAACAAAAGTTACAAAGAGGTTTCAAAGGAATAATTTCTCACGGTGGTCTTGGATCCACAACCCGGATCGCCCAATTAATCTACTCTAATCAGCCACTTCAAAGCCTCAATAAACAACCACAGATTTACCGGTTTAATTGAGTTTTAATCAAACTCCAATTAAACCTAAAGCACTGCAAATAGTTGCCCAAATCACACAACAAAATAAGGCTCAGCACTGATAATACTATACAACAATAGTAGACTAATTAAACTCAAGAACCGAATGAAGCCCTCGAAGAAACACTCAAAGATCGCCTCTTACAGAGAGAATCCAGGGAACCAATACAAAAGGCAGTGAAAAATAGAATGAAAATTAAACCCAAAACACTGCATCAACTATACAAATCACGAAATAACACAAGGCTCAGCACTGATTTTACAATACAGCAGCAAACTAATTAATCCTTCAAGAACAGACTGAAAAAAAAAACTCTCGAAGAAACCACAGAATCGCCTCTAACAGAGAGGAAGAAATGAAACCGGACGAGGTCGGAGAAAATTGGAAAATGACGGTCCAGCAGCCCACAAAGGTATTTTATACTCTTGTCAACAGCAATGAAAAATAAGAAGGTGGCTCTGATACTATATCGTTCTTCTTCTTACAAGAGATCTGTGCTTCTTCTTTGCCAGATTTCTTTGGAGCCGTTGTCTTCTCCAGTTTAAACAATTGTTTTCTTTAATTCTTTTCTTTAGGTTGAAGGGTATAAAGGGAAAAAAGAAAATGAAGAGTTTTTGTTTTTTTTTAAAATGAAAAAAACTGGTCAAAGGCCAAAAAAAACTTTCATCCAGGTCAAGAGGACAATTAGTACTATTCTCACAAATGAATTGGATACGGGCAATGCTCAGCGGTTCTTTTCTTTTGATATTTTAGGGAGTAGTCATTTCCGCGATTTTTATATATTCATTCATACATCTACATTTAAAAAAAAAAAAATTATATTGAGTTAATTTCACAAATGGTCACTGAAATTACTTAAAAATTCCAAAACGGTCACTGAAGTTTCAAAATTTCAGAAACGGTCACTGAAATTTGAAATTTCTTTTACAAACGGTCACTGAATTTTCAGATTTTTTGGGCAAGTTTGAGGCAATTTTTCCGCAACTTCCAACCACCAAAATCGTCGATTTCGGATACCGTTGGAAAACCCACAATGTCCTCTTCAATTATCACCAAAAATCTCCCCAAAACGATCACTGAAGTTTGAAATGAATTTATTTAAGTAAACGAAAATAAAATCAAATAAAATATATCCTTCTAAATCTATCGAGGGGACAACCATCACTTTATACATCTATACATTTACACCAAGATTTAAGGCTATGATCAACAAATAAAATGTTCTTTTAACAGTGATGATATCTCATGTTCACCAAAATTACAATATCTCTCCGAATTCCAATGCAAACGTTCTCATTTCCTACGGTAGAGAAAATTGTTGAGGCATAAGGAAATTTCGAGAACAGAAATTTTCTCATCATATCATCGACATTTATTCATATTACCATTGTTATCACAAGTCTTGGTTGCATAGCAAAATCTTTAGGTAAAAACTAATTTAATCATTCCATTGCTTTTTCAACGTTTATCCACCCACTAAATTATTATTCAATGATAATGTAGCAATTTTTTTTTCCATGAACCCACAATTTTTTTTGTAAAAATTTTAATCTTTTCTTGTGTTTGGGCTTTTACAAGAAGCCACGCGATCACAAAATAGCAACTTTTGGGTATTTTCTCACTCTAAAAAGTGGATTTTCTGCTAAAAATATCCCTTTTTTAAAATTTTGTACTTCCATTCAATGCCTTTTTTTTTTTTTATTAAGATTTTCTTTTAGAACTTCCCAGAAAAACTAGAACCGACAAACACTTTTGTTAACTATAAAAAATTGTGATTTTTATAAAATAATTGTTTAGTGAAAAACGACGACAACTCGTGGACTTGTTTTAATTTGCTTCATTTCTTCTTCATTTTGTCTTCATCGAGATTTCTAGTTTATCCATGTGTAGTTCAGTGTATTGGTAATTTGCTCATTCTTGTCTCAGCGTATGGTAGCTTCCTGATAACCTGTAAATTATTGAGACACAAAATTTCGAGGGCAGAAAATGGGGATATTTGTATTGAAATTTGGTGTTGATGTATAATTTTAAATGAATGGATTTAGTAAGATTAATATTGGAATAAAAGTTGATGAATATAGTATTTTTTTTTTTTATAAAATCTAAAATTTTAATTTACATAAACTTAGGGGGTGTATTCAATTGAGACTTTTTTAAGTGAGTAATTTTTGTGGATTTTGTGGACTTTTTAAAGTTCAGTGACCTTGTGGAAACTTTTTGTAAAGTTCAGTGATGATTTGGGTAATTTTGAAAGTTCAGTAACTCCATGGAAACATGGCTGAAAGTTCAGTGACCAAATAGGCAATTCACACTAGAACTTCCCAGAAAAACTAGAACCGACAAACACTTTTGTTAACTATAAAAAATTGTGATTTTTATAAAATAATTATTTAGTGAAAAACGACGACAACTCATGGACTTGTTTTAATTTGCTTAATTTCTTCTTCTTTTTGTCTTCATCGAGATTTCTAGTTTATTCATGTGTAGTTCAGTATATTGATAATTTGCTCATTCTTGTCTCAGAGTATGGTAGCTTCCTGATGACCTGTAAATTATTGAGACACAAAATTTTGAGGGCAGAAAATGGGGATATTTGTATTGGAGTTTGGTGTTGATGTATAGTTTTAAATGAATGGATTTAATAAGATTAATATTAGAATAAAAGTTGATGACTATAGTATTTTTTTTATAAAATCTAAAATTTAATTTACATAAACTTAGAGTATGATAGATATATAAAAATTGTGAATGAAAATAACGGTACCGCATCATCATTATTATTATTATTATTATTATTATTTATTTTGAATTTTTATTCCTATTTTTGGTAGTTGTAAGAATGGCAACGGCGGGGCGGGAAAACCGTGGTGGATTAGTTTTGAAACTTTAAGCGTGGTGGATAACTTGAAGAAAATTATGTTTCTCATACCCACTTCGAGGCAACAATCCCCGCCCTGTTTACCCGATTAGATGGGTAATTCTCATCTCATTTAGAGCGGGGCCTCAGGTATTGGGTTGAACGAGTTTTTTTGTCATCCCTGACTTACAACTCTCTTTTTAATTTTTTTCCTCTTTATAGTGTCATAAAATTACATAGAATATCGTTATAATATATGACTGTCAACTAAAAAATTGGTTTGGAGGATGATAGTAACAAAATGTTACAAAGTGATAACTTGAAATTAAATTGAAGTTTAGTGATTCATTTGAAATGAATTAAAGATCAATGACATAAAATTTTGCTAAATTTCTATCGTGCATAAACGCTAGTTAATTTTATTACATAGTGCAGATTTTCTTTTTATTATTGAAAAACAACAAGGAACGAAAAATACTAAAATAGAGATAATGTGTGATTGAAAATGAGAGAGAGAAAAATATATTTTGAATAAAATAGAGTCCAAATAGGTCGAAAATATCCATTCCGTGGTTTTAACGGTCTTCCCATGATTTCAAATACATACAAACTTGCTAGAGAAAATGTCAGTCAAGACTACCTAAGAATGTAGACTTGTGCATACAATTGACAAATGAATTATTCTACACGTACATTAGGTATACATAATGTCCAAGTGGCATTTCATCATTGGTTACCATTTGGGCATTTTGTTTTTTTTCCCCCCTTTTAACCAGCCATTAAAAAAATGTCACTTGGGCATTATGTACACCAATGTGTAAATCATGATGTACATGTAGCAAAACTCATTCCCCTTCTTACTTCTCAACCGCCATAATGCTAATAGTATTTTATACTAATTGTTGCATTATTTGAGGTTGCAGTTGTAGTAGTGGTCATGAGAATTTCGTAGTTGTGGTCGAGGGAAGGAATTGTCAAAAATCTATGATAAAGGTTTAATCGTCTCAAGATGAGAATCTATAACAAACGGGACAATAGCCGGCATGTAAGAAAATTAAGCAAATAAATATCGTAGTGTCCTTGGGTTCATTTTCGTTATTACGTTGTGTAGATATATAAGACTAATTAAAAGACAGAAAAACATATAGACAAAATTTGAACCATTTGAAATACATGTATCGAATATACTACCATACCAATCATTTCATTAAAAACTTTAAAAAATTCCTCAAAATTAATTTTAAGTAATGCTTCTACATATGAAGTGTTTTTTTTTTTTTTTAATAAACCTCACCTCTTTGCTTTTGAACTCCAAGATCTGGAAACGTTTTCAAAGTCAACGCTCATTCCAATCTAAAATTCCCAGTGGAAAAGTCTCAGTTTCCCACTTTCTGGGGAGGAGATGAGAATATTACTTTTTCTTGCCGAAAAAGATATGCCAACTTATATTTTGCCTAGTTGGTTACAGTTCATTTTAAGTTGGAACCAAGAAAATACTTGGTTCATTATTACTTTATATTTCATATTGTATACATTTAGAGCCCGTTTGGTAGAAATTAAAATCGGATTAAAATTGAAAAACTAGCCGTTGTTATTGACTTTTATTAGACGAGTGAGACTCAATAACGACTATATTTTCAATTTTAATTGAATTTTAATCGGTATCAAACGACCCTTTATTAAGCAAGGGATAATACAAAAATGATATATACTCGTTGCTTACGGGTTTAAGGCCTTTGAGGTAAGGATTTTTATCGTCCCAAGACTAGTAAGACGAGATCTTATATCTCCTTGATTATAGTACGAGTTTGTTATCTTATTTTTCTCCACAAAATCCAGTGATGGAATGTACACCCTTTGATTTTTCTTTGAACTCTGATGATCTTATTTGATAGAATTTAATTGTTTCTTGATTAACGCAAACATCACGTAATTGGTATAAACTAATAGTCTTTAAATTTGTCCTTATGATAATCATAAGTAGTGTAGCATGTTAGGAATGACATACAAAAAAAGTAGAAAGTATACGAGAATAAATCCCCATTATTTCCCAGAATTTCTCTACCCATAAGAAATATCCTTAAATTCCTATTCGAAATTGAATATTTTAAAAGTGCCGTGTGGCAACCACAAATAATAAAAAAAAAAAAAGTAAAGAAGCTGGACGACAATATGATGTTGGGACCCATTTCTCAAATCTTATTGGTCATTTCTAACAAACCTAACCATCTAACCTTTGAAAGTGAAAGTGATTTTTTTAGAATCATTTTTCATGTTCATTCTCAATTATGAGCTTGTTTGGGAGAGCTCAAAATCTAATCAAAATTAAAAATATAGTTATTATCGAGTCTCACTCGTCTAATAAAAGTCAACAATAACGATTAATTTTTTAATTTTAAGTCGATTTTAATTTCTACCAAACACCCTTATATGTTGTATTCTTGGTCATTTTCCCATAATTTTTAACTTTTTTTTTTTAAAGAAATAATAATTGATTTTTCACTTGATAATTCTAATTTAGTCGAGCATATCAAATACCTCCTCTTTCCACATTTAGAGCAAGTTTGGTAGAGATTAAAATCGGATTAAAATTGAAAAACTAGTCGTCATTGTTGACTTTTATTAGATGAGTGGACCCAATAACGGCCATATTTTCAATTTTAATTAGATTTTAATTGTTACCAAACATGCTTTTACATTGTATTCCAACTGAATAATTCTATTAATCTTCATTGTTGAAATTTAAAAAGGCAATATGGAATTAATTGGAATTGTTAATAAATAAGCAAAAACTTATTTACGAGTATCATAAATTTCGTCATCATCTTCCACTACAACGGCACAACTGGATCGACAATCAATAAAGAAAGGATAAGGAATACATAAAGTAATTAACAGCCACTAATTCAAAAGAAAAAAAAAACATCAAATTTGAATCACCTAATAGTAAAATGCATAGATTTCAAGCCTTGAAGCACAAAAACTGGTGGTGGTGGTGACGAGATTTCTCTTTATCGATCATGTCCTGAACATGGCGAAACTCTTCAACATTGCAGGGAATATTAATTGGACCTTTTTGATCAAATCCATATTCATTTTCAGCCACTTTAAGCAACTCCGTGAAGAGCGGATGGTTGATATAGATCACCGGTACAATGAACCGCTGATGCTCCTCCCCTTGCCCCACCGTTATCGCCACACAACCTTTGGGTATATCCTTCTTCCCCTGGTGGTGGTGGTGGTGGAAATGAATCAACGGCATGTTCAAATGGAAATTCAGATGACTCTTATCTCCACTACCCATCTCAAGATCAAAAAAATACACAGTAAAACAAGAATACACTCGATTTTTTCTTGTAGAAATGGATAGATCTAAAAGACGTTACAAGAAAACAAGAGAAAAAGGCCAAGGATCTGATGCCGAAATGGCAAGTTTAAAGAGAGAAAGGGAAGAATTTGTTAAGGATGTTGGAATATTGCTCATGATATATTATTGTATAATCCGAAACTGTAAAACATATGAACAACTTGTTTGAAGAGATTGAGACGAATTTAGGGAATACAGATGCCTATATATATACACACACACGAAGTGGGGAATCCTTGCAGCTGTATTATGACTTTTGGGTTTCTTACGTTATACGCTAAGGTGTTTTCTGGAGAGAGAGAAGAGCTGGGCTGAGCTGAGCTGAAATAGTCGTAGATTACTTGGGAGTTGAAGGCTCCTTCCACAAGATTTTTATGTGATGGTTATGAAATGAAGGGACTCTTTGACCTAGTTAAAAGGCCAAATAAATTAGAAAAATATTTTTAGTTAAGGACCAAGTTTTGATGAGGGGTCAATATTAGAAGACTAGTTTCAATTTTAATATTTTTTATTTATTACTAAAAAACCTGTCAAACATTTCTAAATGGACAAGTTGCACTACTGAACCCGTCCAATTTTCATTTTGCTCTTGTTTGACCCCATCTCGATGAGAAAATATATTTTAAAATAGTGATTTATTTTGGATAATATGCGATTAAAATAGAAGAAATATTTTTCAATTTACGTGTAAATTTATTTTATGAAAAAAATGTGTATTTAAAAATAATTTTTTTAAAAATGAGTTTTTTTTTTTTTTTTTTAAATGGAGCTTAATCATCACTTAATACTCGTATAAATATGTCACACGCCAAATTTGTATGTAGTGGTTTAAGTAAGAGTTAAAGTCCAGTGCCACACAATTGGACATTCGAGGGTTATGAGGTGGTTAAATAGATTCTTGAACAATTTCTATTGTCGATAATTAATACAAAAATTATGGCTCCTGTTTGGATTCCATTAAAATATGTTTTTTTGAGAAAAATATATTTTGAAATATTGATTTTTTTGAAAAATACGTGGTTAATAAATAAGGAAAATTTTAGGTTTACGTGTAATATTATTTTATTGAAAAATATCTGGTTAAAAAGAAAAGAGAAAAATGCATTTTACTGTGAAGCTCAAAAACTAGCATAATGATTTGTTGTGGGGTATAATTTGCTCTTTTTAGAAGATTGAAAATTGGCTTACTATTCAGGACCTTGCAAGCTTAGAGAAGCTTCATCACCGACTCCAATCGATGGAGGGAGCTAGATACCTTCTTCCCAAGCTTCCTAACTTATCAAGTCCATGCATAGTATAAATAATCATATCTGAATTTCGGGAGACTGTTGCTACTCATATAAATAATCGCAAATAAATGTCCACGTGGCGAACGGGTGGGCCCACACCTCACAAGGCAGTGTGGGTGACCCTGTTTGTGTATATGGGACGATCCCTTTCTCGGGGGCAAAATAAACCGGTCCTTGACGAGGCGGATGAGCCGAACGAACCCCAGCAGTATCTTGTGATAAAGTTATTGACAAGACAACACACTGCCAACACCAACTCTACATACCTATACGGTCAAATCTCAGGGTTAAGGTTTAAAAGACATGGAGATCCTAGCATTTAATGCCGTTGATTGATTGATTGATGTTAACAAGAGCCAATGGATCCAACAAGACCACGTGCCCCACCATCAAACGGACCTCGTTCATCCTACTTTAAATATAAAAACTCACACTTAGCACCATTTGAAAGTAGTGCAAGTTTACAAATTCAAAGTAAACCCTCTCTCTCTCGCTACTTAGTGCTCACTCCTTAAGCCGTCCCCCTTTTTATTAGCGAAATAAGGACAATGCAACTTGTTAAACACTTGGAACCATTCCCTTCATTGATTTATCTACAAAATTGGTGATTTGATCTAAATAATACATCGTGATTCGGCTTACATGGATGTTAGTTTCTATTTATCTGTTGGCCACGTCATTGGTCCATTTTTTAGTATCAACAATCATATCTCCCAAAAGCATTTCAAAGGCATTGCAAATGTCAAAAATAGGAACACAAACTTAGCTACTAGGAACAGAAATACATTGAGGAGATCCAAGTTGAAGTTTATTAAAATAAAACCTTCTGATTAGTAATCCAAGTACATTTTCTCCATTAAGAAATCACCCAAGTCTGTGTTGAAAAAGTGTAGAATTGCCACTTTATAGCATAATTAGGAAGCCAAATTAAACAGAGATATATTTACCACACAACTATGGAAGTTATGGAGAGACGTGAGAATATGTCATCAAGAAAGATCAGCCGCAGTTTACGTAGAATTATTAAGTGAATAATGTGCACGGCGAGCCCAAAAAAAGCTCACATTGCCTTCGTATTTGTCATTCTTCTCAAGCATTTTTAAGAGGAAGATGATACGTGTACCAAATAGGTTACATAATCAACATTTTCTTCCTCTTAAAAATGCTTGAGAAGAATGACAAATACGAAGGCAATGTGGGCTTTTTTTTTTTTTTTTTTTGCTCCAGGCACCCCCCTAATAGGGGGCCGCCACATGTCGATTATGTAAAAGATTATATAATCTATTGTGTACAAATAGATTTTTCCTTTTTAAGATACAGTGAGCCAAAAGAAACCCAATACAGTAAGCCGATTACAAGATTGAAATTAATATCCCCTCAAATAACAAGCACAAAAGGGATACAGAGGTTACCTTCTTTGGGGGAAGAGTTCCACGGGTGAAGGGGGAGGGAGTGACACAATTGTTACACCTACTACATAATTTGTAATGGAAAATTTGGGTCAAGACAATTTTACCCTTATTTTTTAACAATAATTATTTTCTTCATGTTGAGTTAACGAAGTATTTGATGGTTGTGGATGCAGGGTCGGTCCTGAGGCGAGCCGGATGAGGCCCGCGCCTCAGGACCAAAATTGCAGGGGGCCTCATTTTTGGCCCACTTTTTTTAAATAGTACAGCCATCTCCTTCCCTTTCTACGACTACAATACTACCCAAACCACAGGTCCGACGTCGTTTCCAGTCTCATCTCTCCACTTTCCTTCCACTTGTTTTCCTCATTCCTTTTTCCCTCCCTTCAAACTTCGAATGTTTCACTCTTTCCCAACCCTAATCATACGATCCAAACTGTTTGTTTGAGGTCGATCGTCGACTGGTTGGTACTGTCGCAACCGTCGACTGTGAATCTGTGATTGATGAATGATGAGTCCCTCATCTCAGTCCGACTTCAAACCGATTTTGATTTCTAAGTAGGTAATTTAGGTAAAATAACGTTTATTTTGTGTTTTATAACATTGACTGTGTTTTTCTTTATAACCAATTAACATATATATGTATAAATACACTTTCTCTAAAACTAAATCTTGCATTTCTTGGAGAATATGGGAAACGGGAAACCTTTTACATTTATCATCTTTCAATCATATTTTGCTGGTGTGCAAATCAATTGAGGAATCCACTGATTTTTATGAAAACATTATAGGGTTTGCTGGTTTGTCCATGTGAAGAGGTATGGATCTTTGAAATTTGATGGGTCATGGTCCGATTCTGAATGGTGAGTAGTTCTTGCTAATGTTCTTGAAATTTTCTATTGTTTATGTACAGCTAATTTACTTGAGATATATTTTGATCTACTTCAAGATTTCAATGTGAATTTGGATTCTTAAATCTTCTATCGAAAACTCTTCAGAACAAGAGAATCTTAAGTCTATGGAAGAATCGTTTTTCATTTATGTAGATTAAGCTGAAGTTGCGTATGAAATAAAGCTTGGGCTTTTGAAAGTTTTAACATTTTACTGATTAAATGGGGTGAATTTCATAGCATAAGACTTTGTATTGGTGCCATGGTTAATGTGAAATTTTGATTTCAGGCTTGTGAGATGTGACGGTAGAATTTTGAAGGGTGTAATTTCATAATTTTCGTCGAAATTCCACTTCTCAAGTAAGCAATGACTTGTCCTAACTTGATATTGAATATGTTGAAAATGTTTGAAGCCTTATCGGCTTATATAATTGTGGTTTGGTCGGCTTATATGAATGGTTATTGTAGCATGTATGATCAATTGCACATGCACACTTAGTAATTGTATTGAAAACTTTAATTGTGAGATGATTAAAATATTTTGTAATTGTTTTTAGGCTAATATTTTTGTAATTGTTTTTTTTTTTTGATATATTTTGTTTGTTGTTCTAATGTTCAATTTTAATTTAACAATACGTTGCATAATATACTGTTGAATTTTGTATTTACGTTGATTTTTGTGGGCCCCGAAAATCACATGACCAGCCTTGGGTGGATGAAATGACATTTTCAAAAATGAATGGTGAAAGTAAGGGTGAAATTGCCAAAAGAAAATGAAAGATAAAGACGGTTTGCACAAAAACATTGAAATGTATGAACGTTTTGTGCTAATTAACCTAAAAGTTAAAAACCTTTATCCATTGTTTGTTGTAAATTAAAATTTTAAGTCAAGATTGATAATTAATTTTAACAACACAATTCAAGAGACTTATAACTTTTCAACCATTCATACTTTTATTTATATTTACTAAAGTGATTTCAATCTACATAGAAGAGGAGCACAATTATAATGTGATAGGTTTATAGTCGTAGCTACAACCTACACAATATAATAGATTAAAAGTAGCATTGACCTTGCTTTTACAACTAAATTGGCCCGCAAGTTGCGCTCCTGATGGGCCCGAGGCCGCCTGAACGATGGCAAATTTTGCGGCGTAACCATTTCCCGTTACGAAAATGTAAGAATCGTGTGATCTTCAATTATGACAGTCTCATTTAACATTTATTTTGTTTTGAAAAGAGTAATGTTATTTATTTTTATTGGATTACAAATACAACGTTAATGTGACATTAAATGATAAGTGAAATTAAATAAGTAATTTAATTTCACATTTCATTTAACCTATCATTTAGATCCATTTAAACTATGTTTGCATCCCCACTGGGGATGAATAACATTACTCTTTTGAAAAGAGTAAGGCTAGATATACACTCTTCATGACATCTTTGTCGACATTTTTTTATATAGAAGAAAACTGTCCAATAATGTGATATATATTTTTCAAAATCAGTGGCTAGAAAGTCATCTTGAATGCAACAGGGCAACAATCACAGGACTTTAAGCAGAGCATTCATCACCACCTTTTTCAAAGTAAACTAACCACCCATCATCTATAATCAACATGTTACACAACTAGTTCTTGAGCATAA
>CAIGRR010328863.1:0-10824 GCA_903798365.1 Fraxinus sp. 1973-6204 | reverse complement strand
AAACTCACAATTTACTGGATAATCAGTAGTTAATTGCCAAATGAAAGCAAGTTTTTCTCTAAGTCAGGAACTAAAAGAACATTGGTAAGTGAATATCCTGACCTAATTATTGCATCCCTAGTATGAGTAATTTTTTAAAAATCGCCATTACCAATCAAGACATGATCTGAACTAACATAAGGTTTTAAATTTTGTAAAATACCTTCATGAGAGGTGATATGAGTGGAGGCTCCAGTATCAGACACGCATTCCTCAGTATTGTTTGCTGAGTCAAGATTTAGTTCAACAAAAGCTTTAGGAACAGGCTGAATTGAATGATCAAACATGTACCAACAACGAATAGTTGTATGCCCTCTTTTGTCACATATTTGACATAGAATATCACCTTTATTCTCTTAGGTGAAGTTGTTAGGAACAGATGATTATCCTTGAGTATTCTGCTTAACAATAGCTTAGTTAGCAGGAGAAAAGCCTTTACCTCTTGAAGAAAAGTTACTTGACTGGCGAGGGCCTTAGTTGCTGGATTTGAAGTTGTTCTTCTAACCATAGAAAGCATTATAGGTTCCAGAGTCAGGTAAATGAAGGCTGATACGAGTTTCATAACTCTGCAGGGGTGGCACTACTTCAGCATAGTTTAACATTGGGGGCTTGAGCATAGATGTATTGAATGGCTCATATCGTGCTCCCAGACCATTCAATAAAGAAAAAACCTTTGTCTTGTCATCAACAGAAAATCCAATAGTAGAGAGACTGTCACATACCCTTTTAAACTTACAGAGATAGTCATTAAGAGACATTTTTGGATCCTTTCTCATATGATTGAGTTGCTGTGTAAGCTGAAATTAGCGTTCTTGAGATGATTGAGCATAAGCTTCCTTGAGAGTAGTCCATACTTATGTCGATGTATCCAATTCAATTATAATGTCAAGTGCTTGCTCAGATAGTGTACCGATGATCCATCCCCTCAATAAGCGATCGGTAGTTCGCCATTTGAGAAATTCTGGGTTAGCAACACCTGGTCGATCTAAACCCTCTTGAAGTGGAAATATAGCTTCAGGGGCTGTTGCCTCACTAGTGAGATAAGCCACAAGTTCTTGGCTTTCAGCTAGAGCGAGTACTTTCTCTCGCCACAAAGGATAATTCTCAGCTTTCAAGCGAAGTGTGACAAAGTTGCCCACATTCAAAGAGATTGAAGACATAATTACGGAAGAAGAAAGAGGTAGCCCTCACAATGTTTGTGGTTTGATACCAAGAAGAAAATGAGAGAAATGACCGATGTTGAGAAGTCTCACCACACATAATTCGTGGGAGAGTGAACTGTATTTATATTGAATGTATACAACTGCTTGTGTATTACAAAGGAAATAAATAAATACATTTTCTTTATAAGGAAACAATTATTAAATCACAGGAATGAAATTAGCTACATGATCTGTACCATGATTCTAGTTTTGACTGAGTGAACGAAATCATTTGCATGTTCTGCTAAACTCTCGACTGCTATACTGTCCCATGATTCTTTTTGCTAGCCTGGTTACTTTTCAATTGTAGTTTCTACATTTAGTTTATAATTATCAACTAGGAGGAGACAAATAGGCCAAGCCTTTCATTGGCTCATGGACTTGGCCCATGGGTCATTCGGCTCATATTGAGACGAGTTCAATTTTTTTTCGCCAGCTGGCAGTCCTGAGATCAGGGGCTACTCGTCTGGAATGTTTAGCCCAATGGAGCCTTTTTTTCTATATAAACCCTCACTTCATTTTTTTCTATAAATATATACCTTCCCGATTTACAATTGTTATAAGCTCCATATTTTTTTTTTGTGCAATCTAAAGTTTTATTATCTCTAATTTTACTTATTTGAGTTATTGTAATCCAATTCTAGAGTTTACTGGTGACTTCAATATATATTCATATTAACCGTTCAAAAAAAATATTTTAAATGAATTATGAAATAACGAGATTCGACCCAAACTACACCTAGATGGGGGTGAATAGGTATAAATGCAAAATTTAAAAAATGTAATTAGCCAGCAACAAGTCACTAATTAATTATCTCTAGATAGTTATGTAAACATTTCAATTATCCTATGTTTGAATATCGTAGAATATAAAAGTAGTAAATAACGCACGGTATGATCACGGAGAAACCCCAACTGGGTAAAATCTAGTACTTTGGTAGACAAAATATACTATAAACGATTGAACTTACAGTCTGTCAGACAAGATGACGACACGAACGTTTTGACCTCTTGACTGCAATTACCACAGCTCTCCTAGATTTTGTGCTCCTGCACCAACTCCTAGCTATAGTTTTTAAAGTCTTCCTGGATTGTGCGATCCTGCAGCAACTCCCAGCTTTATCAATTCGTCTATCTCCTGTGGATCAACGAAGAACTCCATATTCTTTACCAACTGGAACTCCAGTTATCTTCACTTAATCTTCAGAACTCTGACACATATGTAGGAAGCAGTAGTTTGATATTTGGATTGAGGATGAGATGTTTTCACCACCAAAAATCAATTAAAAAACAAATGTTGAAATCTAGTTTAGGTCATCTATATGAAGGTCAATTCCACGTTCAAGGTCACCTTACCAACAGATGAAAGACATCCCAAATCTCACACATGCGGTTCAGACTCAATCATAAGATCACAGTGAGTGCCGTGCATATGGTACATGAAGAAATCTATATTCAATACTCCACATTGAACTGAACCAAGTAATGGAATAGACAGCAAATTATATGAATGAGTACTTGGTCACAAATGCTATGTTTAAGAGCACCATGAAATGTCTAGTAGCCCAAAAACATAATTATTATTTTTTTAAAAAAGAATCCTTTCCCCCTTTTCTATATATATAAAAAACAATTAAATTAAAAACAAATAAGTGAGATGCATGCAAGTATGAATGTACTCAATGAATAGCATATGTATGCACCTAGGTATCTAATCAATAAGATACATGGATGCTCTTACTTTTAAGAGCATGATCAATCTCACGACCTATCAGGTCACTCTTTTTGACCCATACTTTCTTAAATGTAGAAGTGATTCTAGTTAACCGAGTCATCATCTCAATTAAGTGGCTAACTTGATTTGCGAGGAAGCTAACCTTGTTCGAGACATCCTAACTTTTACTTCTAGTTGTGAGCTTACGACACCTAGGTCTAGTGTGTCCCAGTACGCCACAATGGTGACAGGTGGGAATAAACCTAGGTTCAAACTTACTCGAAGGTTGATAACGATATATAGGACGATTGACCCTACGTTGTCTAGTAGGTCTCGATCCTAAAGGCATTTTTGCCCTTTGGTTCAGGATAAACAATTTTTCGAGCTTTGTTAGTGGTCGGAACGAACGTGATTTTGGATGTACTAGTAGTAGTATTACCATTTTGAACGTAACCCAGACCATACCTATTTCCAGCGGCTTGTTCATCCCTAACAGATTATCTAGTTTTTGCGTACCACTCATGAAGGATTGAAGTTGAGTATTAGATTTTTCAAGATCACTTGTTAAAGATTTAACTTTGACTTCCAAATTCTCATTAACAAGCTTCAACTCACTCAAATTTTTGATAGAGTCCTGAAAGTCACTTATGAGTTTTTTTCTCTCTCTCTTTCAAGATTGTTTACCTTTTTAGTACATCTTTATTGACCTTTTTTATTTTAAAACTCTCCTTAAATAGTTCACGACAAGATTCGTGAATATCAGGCTCATCCCCAAATTCTGACTCAGATTTTTCACCATGTTCATCACTTTCAACCGTTTTCATTTTCCTTATCAGATTCTATCATAGCTATAGATGTGAAGGCCATAAAATTTTGTTCATTCTCACCACCAGAGGTATCACTCTGACCACTCGAATCTAATTCATCATCGCTCAAGGTAACTACTATTGCCTTATGTCTTTCTTTATTCAAACTCTTTTTCAAGTTAGGACATTCATTCATATAGTAACCAAAACCCTGACACTTATGGCATCTAACAGATTGGGTTTTCTTATTAGCAGTCTTTGAGTTATTATTCTTAGTTTATCTTTCTAGAATTTATTAGGGACTTCATTTTTCCATTCTTGAGGCTTTCTCTTATTCATCATTACTCTCTTGAGTTTTTTTTAACGAAATAAGCTATTTCGTCATCCCCAAGAGTTTCAGTATCAGTTGACTCACTTTCTTCTTCCCTAACAGTGTTCATGGCTATAGATTTAACATTTTTAGGTTGAGAAATGGTGAGTTCATAGGTTTGAAGAGATCCTACAAGTTCTTCTATCTTAACTGCATTTAAGTTCTTACTTTCTTCAATAGTGGTGACTTAGGTCTAAACCTTTCAAGTAGGGATCTGAGGACTTTTCTAATGATCTTGGACTCGAGAATCTTTTCACCTAGGTTAAAATTCTAATTTCTTCAAAGCTAGAGGTTAACATATGCAGTTTAGAATTTTTAATAGTTTTAGTTCTCTCTTGTGTGGTTTCTAAGATGTCCTAAACTTCTTTAGCAGTCTTACACATTGAAACTATCCTAAACTCTTCAACAGACACAACCATGAACAGGGCATGACTGCCCTTACTGTTCCATCTACTCAACTAAATCTTCTTTAGTCCACGGTGAAATATCAGTGGGTGTAACTACACCAGCAACACTAGTTGAAAGTGAACTCCACCCAGTTTGAACGCTAATCCAAATACGCTCATCCAGTACTTTAAGGAAGGCTCTCATTTGAATTTTTCAATAAACATAGTTACTTCCATCAAAGAATAGAGGCACAGACAATGAGTGACTCATTTAGAATAATTTAAGGGTCAAGACACAAAATCAGACTCTGATATCAATTGAAATAACGAGATTCGACCCAAACTACACCTAGAGGGAGTCAATAGATGTAAATGCGGAATTTAAAAAATATAATTAACCAGCAACAAGTCACTAATTAATTATCTCTAGATGGTTATGCAACCAGTTCAATTATCCTATTTTGAATACCGCATAATATAAAAGCAGTAAATAACGCACGATATGATCTCGGGTAAACCTCAACTGGGTAAAAGCTCCAGGCACTTTGCCAGTCAAAATCCACTATAAATGATTGAACTTACAGTCTGTCAGACAAGACGACGACACGAACGTTTTGGCCTCCTGACTGCAATTATCACAGCTCTCCTGGATTTTGTGCTCTTGCACTAACTCCTAGCTGTAGTTTTCAAAGCCCTCCGGGAATGTGGGATCCTGTAGCAACTTCCGACTTTATCAATTCGTCTATCTCGTGTGGATCAACGAAGAACTCTGTGTTCTTCACCAACTGGAACTCTAGTTACCTTCCCTCGATCTTCAGAACTCTAACAGAGTTCTGTATGAATTCTAAATGTTCAACTTTGAAAAAAATGTTCTATGGCATTTGGTATTTATAGTTTAGGTTTTGGGATTGAATGGACCGGACAAAGGCCTTAAAAACGCGAATTAAAATTTTCTGGATGACACTGTTGCTCGAGCGAGGGTTGGACGACAGTCGAGCGACAGGTTGTCGCTCGAGCGAAGGCAAGATGACAAACGGATGACGCAGTTTTTGTTTCTGACGCTGGAGCCACGTCTTGGCAATAAGCTAGCAAAATTTCGGCACTATTTTCCTTCTTTTCCATTCTCGAATCCTAGACCTAATATAACACAAATTCAACTAATTGCAACTAACTCCTTGACTTTTACAACATATTAGTTTTAGTCCATTTTGTTCACAGATTTGCCAATTATATCAAATACCTAACAAATTACAACATATTGTTGGAAAGTGTATACTGGTGACTTCAACCAATTTTTTAGTGCTTCTAAGACTCTATAAACTACTAAGCCACTAGATCGCGATTTCATGCTGAGAACTGTAGTAAGTAGTAAATGCAATAGTTATCATGATGCTTCTCATACTGTAATAATAGGATTTCATGTTTAGGTGCAACGCTTTGATTCATAGATTTTCTAGCCTTGAATAAATAAATGTTCAAATATTAGATGAGTATCATAATGCAAGAGGCAATCTTGCAAAAATCATGACACTCGTCAAATATTATAACATTTATTTGGTCAAGACTAAAAAATTTATGACTCAAGGCATTACAAAAAATTGCTAGTCATTACAAGCACCTGTCCATGAAATACTACTATTTAACTTCACTCACGTTAAAAATAATCGATCCCAAGCCCGAAAGAAGGAGGAGGATAAACCCCACTTCACTTCTTTGCTTTGTTTTTTTTTCCCCCTATAAATCTCTACTGTCTCAATTTACAATTGTTGCAATCTCAATATTAGTTCTTCTATTGTGCAATCTAAAGTTTTATTGTTTCCAAATATACTTATTTGATTTATATCTATCCAAATATATTATAAATCATATTATTCTACATCTTTCTTCCATATATATTTAACCAATTCTATCTCTGGATAAGAATGCAGAAAAGTGCTTTTAGTCTCATTATTGAATTGAACAAATTGACTACATTCATAACCTCCCAAAATATTCCGAAATCCTTCTTTATCACTTCCAAGAGTCTCCTTTTTCGAATTATCTCTTTCAATGCCTTGACTTGCAGAATGGTTACAGATTTATTTGAGAGGTCATAAATACAACCAATTTGTTCAAGTCAACAATCAAGCTAAAACGTCCAATCTGAATTAGTATCTAGCAGCAGAATTGGTTCAAAGATGCCATCTATGTGGCTCTATAAATTTCGTGAAAATATATTCCATGCACTGTGTTTGCATTGAGAGTTTAATGTACAATATATTAAAAGGAGGGATTGTGGAGAAACTTTTGATTACCAATTTTACTTTTACATATTTAGCTATAGATCTAATTGCCCTCATTTATCCTTATTGAAAGTCTAAAACTAACTAACCAAGAGTCGGAGAATTGGTTTTAAAAAGATTTTCGAAAAACAAACTTAAATCAAGCAAGTTAAGAACGCCTTGATTAATTAATAATCGTAATCAAATAAAAGCAAGTAGATCAATTAAATAATAAATATAAATGAAACAACGATAAGTAAAATGGTAGAGAGGATGCAAACGATATAATTGTGAAGGTTCGATCCGAAGTAATGATTTACGTCTTCCATTACCAAACTCTCTTAAATGAGTAATGCATTTTTCACTATATTGATTAACTTATGGTACAACTCAACCCTTTACAATGCTTCGGTGACTTAGAAATAAGGAGAATTCTTATACAAAATTGAGTTTTATGGGATCTCAATATGATCCACAAGGTGACTTACAACAAGTAGCACCGATCCTTATACTATTGAGCTTCCACAGGGACCTTAATATAATCTATAAGTTTAGAGCAATGATTTTATAATGAAATTTATCTCTTAATAAATGATACAAATGAATTAATCATTAAGAGAGACCAACTCTTCGATGAATAGAAACAAATAATAGTTTTAAGTGTTAGATGAAATTTCTTGATTAATATAATAGTTAAAAATTAGATCCAATCAATCAAAGTTTTTCAATGAGAAGATGAATAATCAAATGTAATATAAGTTCACAAATCTTCTCAAAATATTTCTCTCTTTTAATGAGTGATATCAATAAACTAAGTTCTAAGAGAGAGATGAAAAACTTTGATAAAGATGATAATTAGACGTATGATTCAATCAATCAAAATTTTTAGTATGAAGAAGTAGAAGAAATAGATACAATGTAAGTTCAAAACTTTTCTTCAAAATATATCTCACTTTTATTAATGATAGAAATAAGTTAAGTATAAAAAGAGAGATAAAAAAAACTTTGATAAAGATGATGAAAAGAGTTTGAATCAATCAAAATTTTGTATATGAATAAATGAATGCAATGTAGGCTTAAAAAATTCTTTCAAAATATATATCACTTAATGCTCTTGAAACTCTTGTGAAGAATGAAAAGAGGGTATTTACAGTGTTCAAAAAGCAAAATACTATGTTGAACCAAACAACCAACTAGACATCCGCCTTTGGATCCGAACAACCAAAATAGCCGTTATGCATATGAAATCTATCGATAAAAAATCCGATCATTGCATAAACCGGAAGTCCGCATTTACAAGTTTATAGAGGAACATTTTGCAAAACTTTCTTGGGATCCGGACGACTAACCGAACGACCATATGGACGTCCGAATGTTTCAACTGATTTTCAATTTTTGATCCCATTTGATTCGATTCGAATATATCGACAAATGTAGGCTTTTTGAAGGTATTTTTAACTAGTTTTCAAGGTAAATGATGTTTTAAAAATATGATCTAAGTTCAAACATCATTTTTTAAATTTTATTTTTTTATTTTTGATCAAAATATTTTAGTGCACAAAGTAATTTTTGAGCTTTTATCATTCATTGCTAAAGATCAAAGTATTAATATTTTTACATTTGAATTAAGAAATTTCTTTCACCTTGTTTCGAAATTTGACTCTTAGACTCTCGTCTTGATCTTTTATTGACATTTGACTCTTAAACTTTTGATTTTGATCTTTTGACAACGATCGATCAATTTATCATTGAATGCTTTGAAGATACTTTAAATTAAATTGTTAGTAAACAAGATTAACTTGTTTGCTATAATCAAAACTTTAAGGTTATAATCAATTATAGCTCAACACTTATATCTTTAATTTTATAGGCTTAATATACCCTCATTTATCATTACATCTTCAATTTTCCATTTTATTCTTACGTTTTATAGGTTCAATATACCCTCATTTATTCTTATATCTTCAATAATACCTTTAAAATTAAATTTAATTCAACTAAATACAATTATTATTAAAATTAATAATGTTTTTAGAATTAAGTTCCTCTAAACATTGTTATTACTAATTATTAGTTTATAATTAATAAAAACTTATATAAAAATAAAATAAAAATTATAAAAGCACTACATTTTTAATTAACATGAAATGGCATAGATTATTAAGACCTTGTTTGATTCCCATTTTTTTTCAAAATAATTTTTTCTCTCTTTTTTTCAACCACATATATTTCAATAAAATAATATTTGTTACTAATTTTGGGAGAATAACATAATCTCCTTATTGATACATAATCGATTTATATACATGCATAGGATATTCCTAATTAGGAAATTATCCTATATAATAAAGAAAATAACCCCCTACCATATATACATGTGTTGTATATGTAAAGACAACTCAAAACACTTCTCCTCAAGTTGGAGCATAGATATCAATCATGTCCAACTTGTTACAAATATAGTTTACTCGATTCCCCGCTAAGGCTTTGGTAAACACATCAGCTAATTGATCCCCTCTCTTGACATGCTTAGTCAAAATCAATCCTTGTTGTAACTTCTCACGAACAAAATGACAGTTCGCCTCGATGTGCTTTGTTCTTTCATGAAATACTGGATTAGTGGCAATGTGAATAGCTGCTTGATTATGACACCACAAGTTCATAGAGTGAGACCTATCAATACCAATCTCCTCAAGTAAGTGGTGTAGCCACATTTGTGCTTTGTTCTTTCATGAAATACCGGATTAGTAGCAATGTGAATAGCTGATTGATTATCACACCACAAGTTCATAGAGTGAGACTTATCAATGCCAATCTCCTCAAGTGATGTAGCCACATAAGTTCACGAGTTACATGTTCCATAGCCCGATATTCAGATTCTACATTTGATTGAGCTAC
The DNA here is from genome assembly GCA_903798365.1 of Fraxinus sp. 1973-6204. Lineage (NCBI taxonomy): Eukaryota > Viridiplantae > Streptophyta > Magnoliopsida > Lamiales > Oleaceae > Fraxinus > Fraxinus sp. 1973-6204. The sequence continues at coordinate 1,148 of CAIGRR010328863.1, read as the reverse complement.
AACACTTTGTTTCTTACTTTTCTAAGAGACTAGATTACCTCTAACAAAAACACAATACCCTATAGTAAAGCGCCTATCTACAGGAGAACATGTCCAGTCAGCATCTGAAAAATCCTCAACTCTACAGTGACTATGGTCTCTGTAAAGAATACCACGTTCTGGTACTCCTTTAAGATATTTTTATATATGAGTTACAGTATCCCAATGTGAAGTCCTAGGAGACGACATAAACTAACTAATAACACTTACTGAAAATGCAATATCTGGACGAGTAATTGTGAGATAGTTCAATTTTCCCACTATCCTCTTGTACTTATCTGCATCAACAAAAACAACTCCATCTTCCACTCCAAGTTTCACATTTGGTATCATGGGAGTATCACTAGGTTTTGCTTCAGCTAAACCCATCCCATCCAGTAAGTCTAGAACATATTTCCTTTGAGATAGAAAAATTCCTTTACCACTTCGAGAGACCTCTATCCCTAAGAAATATTTCAAAGGACCTAACTCCTTTATCTGAAACCTTGTGCCTAGGAAAGTTTTCAGTATACTTATGCCACTGCTATCACTACTAGTAATTACAATATCATCAACATATACCANCATCCAGTAAGTCTAGAACATATTTCCTTTGAGATAGAAAAATTCCTTTACCACTTCGAGAGACCTCTATCCCTAAGAAATATTTCAAAGGACCTAACTCCTTTATCTGAAACCTTGTGCCTAGGAAAGTTTTCAGTATACTTATGCCACTGCTATCACTACTAGTAATTACAATATCATCAACATATACCACTAACAAAATACACCCATCTATAGACTGTTTAAAGAAGACGGAGTGATCATATGCACTTCGTTACAGGCCAAATTCAGTCATAACCTCGCTAAATCTCCCAAACCAGGCACGGGGTGATTGCTTCAGACCATACAATGACTTTTACAGTTTGCATACCTTCCCTAACTCCCCCTGAGCAACAAACCCGGTGGTTGGTCCATGTAAACCTCTTCGAGCAAATCACCATGGATGAATGCATTTTGAACATCTAGCTGATGAAACGGCCAATGATAGGTAGCAGCAAGAGAAATGAACAACCGAACAGAAGCTAGCTTAGCAACAGGGGAAAAAGTTTCAGAGTAATCCACACCAT
>CAIGRR010328860.1:0-12844 GCA_903798365.1 Fraxinus sp. 1973-6204 | reverse complement strand
TTTCCTCTTGGTGGTTGTCTATATCTTATCTTATCATAATATTGCCTATATGATTTATTGTATATAGGTACATAACTTTCATTTGGATTTGGTAACTCTTGTTTATTAAATGTTTCTACTTTATTTGGTTCTCCTCCAGTAGTCATCAAAACTTAATATTTATCTAAGTTTTTTAAGCTTAATTGATCAAAATTTTCTATAAATAAATCTAATTCTTCATTCATCTTCATTATCTTCATAAGTAACAGATCAATATCTACAGGTTACAGTTCAAGAGAATGGATCACATGCCATTGGAACAATATTATAGATAACAAATCAATGTAAATTAAAGACAACTTGTCACATGTCATGGATTTATCCGAACTGGTCACAAATTCAATGAACCAGATTTTGACAACGATACTTAAAGTTATTTGATCCGGTAAGTACTTTGTAAATTACATCATGGGCTGTTTTTCAATTTTAAAAATAGATTTAAATTACACTAGCGCTGCTCAATTGTCGTTGAAGAAGAAGACCAGTCGCTAACGATACTCAGTCGATGTTATTCAACGGCTGCTATGTTTCTCCCTTTCTCTCTACTATCTGAGTCGACAATGCTCAGTCGCAGCTGAGTGACGATCAATTTGCCATTGAAGAAGATGCTCAGTCATAGGGCAAAATGAGGGCATAAAAGGAAATAGATGAAGGGGGTTTCTTTCGCTTTTGGCCTAGCGAGTCCCTTCTGGCAAACTTAATAATTGACTATTCCGTAAGAGCGAAATCACCATTGACTCTATTAATTATTTTGGTAAATTGGTGTATCCAAATGTCAATATGAGATCTAATTTCAGTTCGATACATTCACTACTTGGCCAAAAAATATCTTACGCCCAACTATTGCAACCCGCTCAAATAATTGGTATAACCAATTTTTATAACCAATTTCCAACAACATTTTCAAACTTAGTATTATTACAAAAGAGACATTCTATAATACTCATTACTGTGCAAACGGATGTAGACTTTAAAAATCATCTCCTTTAAAAGTAGAGTAATTTTCAAGTTAAAAGTAGTAAGCAGCACAACTTAATGCACATATCATTGAAATGTTTTTTTTATCCAATATTTGGCAAATAATAAATTACTATAAAAAAAAAAAACATTTTGTAGATTTTCCGTACAATTGAGACAGAATTTGGGCATAATGTCCTATCAAAACAACTTTGAAAGAAAGAAAAATGATGAATATCTCACTAACAAATGTAATGTTCCGAAGGAACTTGTAAATTTTCTTACAAATAGTTGTTACAAACTTCGCTAAAAAGCAAAATAGTTGATTTATTGAATTCAATTTTTTTTCTCACTTTTTTTTATAGGTTGGGTGGACTTGGGGGATTGAATAATTCTTTGAACTGGGAGGGCCAAAAATTCAATTTGTCATTACCTAGAATGCCAATTTTATGCTTTAATTAGGAATGTCAGAAAGTCAAGTCGAAACTCGAGGCTCAGGTTCGACTAGAGTAAAAATAATTTGGATTTTTTTAGACCGAACCGAGCTTTTGCTCCGCCAAAAAAATCTAGCCTCGATCGAACTTTCAGCTCTATCAAGTTGAGTCGGCTCATGATTTTTTTTTTTAAAATTAAACTTGGGTTGGCTGCCTGTAAAAATAGTTATTAATAATTTATTTATTTATTTTAAGACTCGACTTGTTACGGGTTGAAAATAGCTCGTGTGACTCGTCGAGCCACACAGGTTGGTTGGGGGCTCGGGCCAACGTCCAAAAATGGGGCTCGACTAAAGCCTCGCCTCGGGCTTTTCCCGCATTGAGCCACTTGGCGCCCGAGCTGACAAGTCAAATTGACACCCCTAACTCCAATGACCTATACATACATAATTGACAAAAATAGAAAAAGAGTGACCCTATTTATCATGGGGGTTAGAGTATCAGTTTAGGTGGTGATGCTAATATAACATTAAGAGCCTGTTTGGTAACAATTAAAATTCAATTAAAATTGAAAATATAATCGTTATTAGGTCCCACTCGTCTAATAAAAGTCAACAATAATGGCTAATTTTTCAATTTAAATCCGATTTTAATCTCTATCAAACAGGATAATGAAGGATATATTTAAATGAATCCCTAAATTTTACATTTCATTTATCCTTCACATAGTGCCACCTGAATTGTTGTTCTAACATCAATGATGTTAGATATCATTATTTATAAAAAATAATAATGCTAATTATAAAAAGATCTCTACAACACACAAATACTATCTAGGAAGTACAAAAATCTAGAGGGAGAGAGAGAATAATATTGCTAATACACAATTAACAAATAAAAGAAAAAAGAGTTATTTACGGGGGAAGGAGGCTTGAAAGGGGACGTTTTTTAACAAAAGTGCGTCTAAGTTCTCTTCATCTGAACCTTTGTAGGTCCCACCTAACCCCACCCTCTAGATTTCCTCTTTCTCTCTCTAAAACATTTAAGATTCTCTCTCTATTCTTGTTTATCAATTCCATTTCACCTACTTTAGTTTCGCATTGCAAACAACGGAGCGGACAAACCTCTTTCCTTTTTTATCCCTCTATACGAAACTTCTGTTTTGATATTTGTGTAATAACTGAGAGAGAAACAAGGAAAAAAGTTCATAGACTGCAAAGAACAAGAAGAATTGTTCTATATATTTAAATCCCAGTGAAATACTTGCACAAAGATTTCTTATTTGTCCATGGGTTTTTAGCTATGTACAAGGGGTACTGTCGAGTTCCTGAAATTCTTTTTCTTGGCTAATTTTCATAGAAATTCTTTTTCTTGGTGGGCTTTTTGTGTGTTGGTGTGATTGAACAGTGGTTTAGATTTTCGTATTGACCGGTTATATCAATGCAGTTTTGGATAAACGGATGATGATGTTGCTGAAAAATGTATATATTTGTGTATTTCTGTACATGAATACGTATGCATGTAATGCAAAGCAGCAAAGATCTGAAGATTGAATTTTCAGAATTTCATCAGGTAAACGAATTTCAATATTTTCCTTCTTTGGGTTTCCTTGAATTTTTTGGATTTGTTGAGTTATTTATTTCAAATTTTGTAGTTGATTTATTTATTTTGTGTCATAACAAAATGGAATTCTTGGATGACTAATTTCATTAGAGTTGTGAAAAGTACAACTTGAATTGAAAATAAAAAAAAAAAAAAAAATCCTAGGAAAGCTGGTGGGTCAGATCTTACTTGGGTCTGATTGATATTTTTCCTCTCTAGCAGGTTAGTCATTTTTTAAAAATTTTATGTATTTCTGAAAAATACTTATAATTTTGCTCATATTTATATATTTATTAGGTATTGAAAAGTTATGGAAATGTATATTGCAAATGGGCCGCCATTTTCTTTTCTGATTTATGGGTATTAATTGGATTTAACGTTTTCCAAACAGGAGTGGAATGCTAGAAGATTCTGTTGTGAGGTTTTGATAGGAATTGTCAGTTCTACTTGTGTATATTGATCTGCATTGGGGGGCTAAATAGGATAATACTCTATCCAAAATAAATAGATTGAGAAATCAATGCATTGGATGCAATGTCAACAACATTAGCAGTCGAGCTGTTGATTCTATTGTACTTGATTTCCATATCGTCAGCTGAAAATGGATTCCCTCGATGTAACTGTGATGAGGAGGGATTTTGGAGCGTCGATAGCATTCTTGAATGCCAAAAAGTGAGCGATTTCTTAATTGCAGTGGCCTACTTTTCGATCCCGATTGAGCTACTTTACTTTGTTAGCTGTTCTAATGTTCCATTCAAATGGGTGCTCTTTCAATTCATTTCCTTCATTGTTCTATGTGGCATGACTCATTTGCTCAATGGCTGGACTTATGGGCCTCACCCGTTTCAGCTAATGCTTGCTCTCACTATTTTCAAATTCCTCACTGCTCTTGTTTCGTTCGCCACTGCTATTACTCTCATCACCCTCATTCCTTTGCTGCTCAAAGTCAAGGTGAGGGAATTTATGTTGAAGAAAAAGACTTGGGATCTTGGTCGAGAGGTTGGAATTATAAAGAAGCAGGAAGAAGCCGGTTGGCATGTCCGGATGCTGACTCAAGAAATCCGCAAATCACTTGATCGGCATACAATATTGTATACAACTTTGGTTGAACTGTCGCAGACATTGGATTTACATAATTGTGCTGTCTGGATGCCCAATGAGGATAAAACCGAAATGAACCTGACTCATGAATTGAAAGAAAGGAACTTCTCGACTTTTTATAGAACACCTATCCCAATCAACGACCCTGATGTACAAGAGATAAAGATGAGTGATGGAGTCACGATACTTGACCCCGAGTCGGCCCTTGCTGTTGCAAGCAGTGGTGGAACTGCTGAACCAGGAGCTGTGGCTGCAATTAGGATGCCAATGCTTAGGGTTTGTAATTTCAAAGGTGGGACTCCTGAAATTGTTCAGGCATGCTACACCGTTCTTGTTTTGGTTCTTCCTGATGGACAGGGTAGATCTTGGAGCAACCAGGAACTTGAGATAGTAAAGGTAGTTGCTGATCAGGTAGCTGTGGCTCTTTCTCATGCTGCTGTTCTTGAAGAATCTCAGCTTATGAGAGAGAAATTAGTCGAACAAAATCGAGCACTGCAACAAGCAAAACAGGATGCATTGATGGCGAGTCAAGCACGGAGTTCATTTCAGATGGTAATGAGCAACGGATTGAGAAAGCCAATGCACTCCATTCTAGGTCTGTTATCCATTCTGCAGGATGAGGAGAATTTAAGTGATGAGCAGCTGCTTCTAGTCGATGCTATTGTTAAGACAAGCAATGTTGTGTCAACCCTAATAAATGATGTAATGGATTCTTCGACAAAGGATAACCAAAGGTTCCCTTTGGAGATGAGTTCTTTTCAGCTACATCGTATGGTAAAACAAGCTGCTTGCCTTGCTAAGTGCCTTTGCGTTTATAGGGGTTATAATTTTGTCATTGAGGTTGATAAATCTTTGCCCAACCATGTCATGGGTGATGAGAGAAGAGTATTTCAGGTTATTTTGCATATGGTTGGAAATCTATTGAATGGAAGCAAAGAAGGGGGCTGTCTTACATTACGAGTGTATTTAGCCAGTCAAAGTCAGGGATGGAATGATCAAAGATGGGGTCAGTGGGGATCAAACTCGTCCAATGGATATGCTTTTATCAAGCTTGAAGTTGGTATTTGCCATACTGGTTCTCCTGCTGAGAGTTTGCTTCCTGCAAATCTGTATGGTAGTCAGAGGTACTCTGGTGGAATTGAGGAAGGTTTGAGCTTCAGCATGTGCAGAAAACTGGTTCGGGTATGTATATGAATCTTTTATATTTGATTCATCAATGATAGACAAAGTTGATAGAGCCATGTATCTATATGAAACATGCATAGTAATTAATGATCTCCAACGTCCCTTTGTCCCTTTTTTCATGCAAACATTAGACTCGCATCTTTTCAGGAATTCTTCTCGATGTCATTGATTGGAGACTGCAGGCAACGTGTTGAAGCCTCTCCCTTGTGATGCCAATTGGATGAATTTTGTTTTGTTTTCAATTGCTAAAATTCAATTTGTGTTTGACTCGTGACATGCAATTATTCTCATCCAGCAATGGCTCTTTCTTGCGGCTTACTTTATTAATTTTATCGTTGGGATCTCATCTTCAGTAGAAAGTTGTCTCTCATTGTCCCAATCTCAATTCAACAATTCAACCCTTTTCAAATATTGACTTTTATATTACTATGCGCAGTTAATGCAAGGAGACATCTGGGTGATACCAAATCCAGAGGGTTTTGATCAAAGCATGGCACTTGTTCTAAGGTTTCAAATTCAACCATCCATTGTAACTGGCATTTCAGAACATGGGGGATCTTCAGATCATGCACATTCAAACTCTCTTTTAAGTGGCCTCAAAGTTATGTTAGCTGATGGTGATGACATGAACCGAGCTGTGACGCGCAAGTTGCTCGAGAAGCTAGGATGCATTGTCTCTGCCGTGTCATCTGGATATGGATGCCTCAGCGCTCTTGGACCTGCAGTAACTAAATATCAAATTGTTCTTTTGGATCTTCAAATGCCTGATTTGGATGGCTTTGAAGTAACCATGAAAATTCGGAAGTTTCGAAGCCACAGCTGGCCATTGATCATTGCCTTAACTGCAAGTGATGATGAAGATACGCGAGAAAGGTGCATACAAACAGGAATGAATGGCATTATTCAAAAACCAGGTTCCTTACAGGGGATTTCTGGTGAGATTAAAAGAGTCCTTCTGCAGGCAAATAAAATTTTCTCATGATGGTAGTTTGCAATACTGTGGATAACTATGGTGTCAGTTCGCTTGGGAACATAAATGTTGACTTGTTAGAATTAAAAAAGAGAATTACTTTTCTTTATATATGCTCTCCACCAAGTATTTAGCATAGAAATGTTACTTACACAACAGTGATAGTCAAAATGGTAATAGAAAAATTCAACCTCTTCTCTTTCTTGTCTTTACGCATATACTTGGGAGCTGTTTCATTTTTCTCATGAAAATTAGTCCATGTGATGAGCAACAAGTTATGTGAAAAGTACTAATACTCTAATAGTCTTTTTTTCCTTTTCTTTTATTTTTCTCTTAACTGTTTTTGGTTCAACAACAAAATATATAAATTGGGAAGTCGATTTTTCAGCCTAAAAGTTTATAGCTGTAAAGAGTTTAAAATAACATGATGGGAGAACACCAGTCTTCTAGTCCAAGATTTTCTGACATGTTTTTGGATTACAGATGCAAATTTGACTAAATTCAGTGTTAAAACCTGCTTGATTCTTTGGTTTATGCATCTATACATCAGTTCAAGACATTCACACTGATCTCTTTCTGAAATTGGACTAAGCTAAGTATGTTCTGTCACATTTCATATTTCATGATACTTCTTGCTAATGAATCCCTATTTTAATAACAATTGTGTTTGAAGCCAGCTATTTCCATTATAGTATTATAGAAAATCATTGATTTTCTCCCATTTTGGCGTTCCTTATGTTGTTAATGTCATTAATTGGCCTTTGAATAAGTTGGTTTCTTGATAAGTTTTGTAAAGGAGTGCTCGACCCTTGTCTATGCAACCAGTTAAAAAATTGACTTCCTTAAGTCACGTTGATAGTGCTCCTCGCGTTGATAGTTCTCTGTGCTTCACTAGCATGGTTCTGTTTCAAGAATGTCTGTCTTTATTAGCTTATTGAGACAGGTAGACAGAAGCATTTGATGAGATGAACAGGTTAATATGAGATTAAGCTCCACAGCCCAAGTAATCATGAAGACAAAGAACGCATGCACCTCAAATTTGTATGTGCCAGGTACTGAAAACTCGAGTGACTATACTTTCATATCTTGTTTAAGCATTGTTTATCAGTGTGTATGGTATCATTCTCCTTTATATTCATGCAATGTGTTTCTGATCTTATATATCCTATATTCTAGCAGCTGCACACGCTCAAGTGTGTGTTCGTGTATATGTGTGTATGTTCCGCTCGATTAGGGTCCTCCTGCAACGTGTTTCTGATCTGATATTTTCTCGTATTCTAGCAGTCACAAGTAGTACACACTCAAGTGTCTGTGTTCAGCTCAATTCTGGTCAACCTTATCGCTGCCCATGGCATCATTATTCTTTATTTCTGTGCAACATGTTTCTTATCTGATATTATCCCACATTCTGTCACCCACAAGTGTGTGCATTTGACTCTACTATGGTCAAATCAACCATGTTCCGGAACCTAGCTACTTGCATGTGAATTGCATGCGCGTCCCGGTGGGAGGTATATGCTCTTTGTTGTGTTTAGGAAGTGCAAATGATACATGGAGGGTATGGGTGAGGAGACTCAGCATGTGTGACTGAACAAATGGACAAAATCCAAAACCATGCATGAATATGATTAGAGTGCGTATGTAGACACTTTTGCTATCATTTTCCATCTTTATATTATATCCCACTTGGGTTCCATCTGTTGTGCCCACATGCCCCATCCACTACGTTTCTTCTGATATTTTTATGGGATAATTTTTGTGTATACATCAAATTTTATTAGCAATACTGAGCATGACAGAATTAAGGAGTACAACGTACAAAATTTTAGTTTTTATTTTATTTTATTTTATTTTCCTTTGATGATATCAAGTACTATCCAGGGCACCACGAGACAAGGCATACGTGTTTTATTTATATTACTTGGGTTCCATCTCTTATGCCCACACGCTCAATCCATTAGGTTTCTTGCCATATTACATGGGATAGTTTTGTATATATATATATATATGTCGAGCTGTATTAGCATATCTGGTATACAGTATCGGGCAAGGTAAGGCAAAACTATTTGGTATAAGCGTACAAGATTCTAACTCTCTTTTTAATATTATACAATATTGTCAAGTGCACTAACAAATAGGGTTGTGTTTAATATTTTTTGTTGTATTTGTCAAATAAGCGTGCAAGAACACAATGCTTACTTGTCGATTCGACAACAAACGTACGTATTGGAGAAGAATTGAATTCTCTCATTTCATGTAACTTCAAAGAAAAGTTTGTTTGATATTCCATTGCAAATGAACATTGAATATTCCAAGTTTATATCATTGTTATACATGGAGGAATTTTGATGTAACGTATGCCACTCTTTTATCTTTATGTCATTTTCTGTACACTGTTTCTTGTCAATCAGTTTTAGTAAGGGTGCATTCGTCGCCATCCTATTGATTTTGGCTTATCTAAAATCATTTAGTGTGACTGGATTGGTGAATTCTTTGTCAAACATAATTGATGGGTGGGTTTTATTCATATACATCACTTTTCATTAATTAAATTTGAATAGATATTTTAAGAATTTCAACTTTGAAGGTAATTATGAGTGGGATAATTATGTGGGGATTATATTCAAACCCATATTTCTTTATAATTATATCGTATTTTAATTGCATTAGAAGTTTATAAGCTTTATATGTCAACATTTATATCAGTAACTTTATATTCTTATCTTTGTTGTTTTATTAATTAGCAAATTTTGTGTTTAACGACGGTTTTCGTTCAAAAAATTTGCTAACATGTTTTAAAACTAGAGACAAATATTTAGCCTTTGTTTGGCAACTTTATAAATCATTTAATAAAAGAAATAGTAGTGAGTTTTAAAAATTGTGGATTTAAATAAGTAGTAGTTATGAATGTGTAGTTGAAACTCATATTTGATTTTGATTAAATTTATAAACTAATTTATAAATTGGTTGTCAAATCGAATTATTTTTTATTTTTTGCTTATTAATAAATATGAAAGGCAAATAAATTTTTAATTATCTTCTAAAACTTTTTTGGACCAAAATCAATGATAACGAAATTAATAGAAGATTGATAATAATAAATAAAAAAAAAAGATGAAAAAAGTTGGGGAGATTAGTGTGAGAATAAATAAAAGTTATAGACCTTTACACCATTAAAATGTAATTTACTTATTAAAAAAATGTTTTTTAAATAGAGTCTATTTATATTTACTCCATAATTTTTGTTAACTAGATCACTTTTAAATACAATAAAGGTTCCAATCTTTACTGATTCTTGTAATTATATCCTCAACTTTTTCATTGCAAAAAAATAAGACAAAAAAGTTCAACAAATACTTGCTTTAACAGTCTAGGATTGATATCCATGCATGCTTCTCATTCATATATACTGGATGATTTGTAGACGTACAACTGAGAAATCAAATGGCGTACTTTGTATATATAATTATCACATCGAACATTCATATTATTGGATTTGATAACATAATATTTGTTGTAGAATACAAATAGAAAGTAGTTCCTATCTATCAAAATATATATATATATATACACACACACACACATGACAATCCACTAACTNATATAATTATCACATCGAACATTCATATTATTGGATTTGATAACATAATATTTGTTGTAGAATACAAATAGAAAGTAGTTCCTATCTATCAAAATATATATATATATATACACACACACACACATGACAATCCACTAACTTTTGCACCAAGGGATCTGTATGCAATAATTAAACAAACATTGCAATCTTCTCATCCTTTAAACTAAACCAAGTTGACAGGAAAAGATATTGATATATACTTGGAATCCAGTCCACATTTTATGTAATTTTTAAACTTTTTGCCTGGAGAAAAGACAAAAGGGTTCTGCATTTGGCTTTATTAGTAGTTTAATTATTAATAGCCTTGAAAAAAGCCTGGTGGAATTTGAAAACCAGAAAGAATTGTATGCAATTTGATATAATAAAATGAAACTTACATTATATGAAAATTGAAAACAAAAGCTTTTTTCTTTTCGAGTTACTTAAGAAACAATCGAGAAAGTTTTAGTATGTAACAAATTATAATGTTCACGTGGATCGTTTATACGTATCTTTACTATTAGATAATGTGCAAAAATGACGTATTTGACCAGATATATTGGACGAAACTAAACAATATTAATATAGAAAAGAAGACAAAATCACATTTATTGATTATAGTTTTAACTTTTTCTCTTATTTAATTTAATATTGTCAAATTCTTGTAATTAAATATGACGTAATGTCATAATCTTACCATATTATTTGTTTTGGTACAACTTTATAATTATTTAACCAAAATGGAAAAGTTGCACACATTTTAATGTACTCTGGCCTTTATATAATATAATAAAGTTAATTTTGCTTATTTGGGGTAAGTTGGATTCTGCTGTCTTTGATAAACAATGTCAAGTGTGCCAACAACTTTTAAATTACTCATACTTAATCCAATCAATCAAGAATGATTATTTTTCTTAAATTAGTAAACAATCTTATTGACTTGCATCAATCGTGACCAAGATCTAGCCCATAGATCTCATGCTATATTAAATTAGTAGGGATTTTTTTTTAATTAATCTTGTGGTCGATACAATTATCTAAGAGCATTTTTTTTTTATTGCTTCTTAAAAGTGATTTATTTAAAAATTTCAAGGTCTGTAGACTCCTTATAAGAATGGCAATGAGATGAGTATAAGACGGGTTCTGGTCGAGACAACTATTCATATCCCCATCCCTTCGAATATTTTTGTCTCGTTACCCTACTATCATATCTAGTTAAGGCAGGGAAGAGCATGTCAGGGTTATTTTTTTTTTTTTTTTAAAGTGTTTTTAGTTGATGAAAATTATTACTTTTTTATCAAATTGTAGAAAAATTCATATTTTCTCTAGAAATGGTGATGATTAATTTTATTTATTTATTTATTTTTTGCGATAAAATATTTATATTTTGAAATAAACTTTAAAAGGGATTGGGACCCATATTCCCTGTACTTGCCCCCCACCCCCACCCCCCCACCCCATGTCTTAAGTCTGAGCGTCGAGTGGGTTGGTTCAAATATTTCAATACCATGAACCATCGATTATATTTCGCGTATTTCGTAAATGGAACCGTTTAAGTCCGTGTAATTATCGAAACCAATCCGAATCGTCGATTCTTGTTTGGGTTCGATTTTACTCGAAACATTTTTTTTTATATATATACATTTAATAAATATTTTCATATTAGACCCTTTACTTATACAGCACGCTACAATTTGATAATATTTGTACAAGGGAGAAAATCTAACTATTTTTTTTTTTTCAAAAGTTAAGAAATCTAGCTACATGACTCAAAATAATGGAGACTAAAAATCTCGAAAAGAATGGAAAATTAAAATATCAAAAATTAAATTATAGTTTGAAAAGAAATGACTTTTTCTTAATAAATCTTGTTCGATTCATAAATGAGGCATGCTAGAACCCATAAACTAATTATAGACAATACTTAAATTCTTCTGATTTTATAACAAACTGACATAAAAAATACTAACGAGATACATAAATATTTAGTATCAAGAAATTGTAGTTCACGTATTGAACTTGCTCTATGTGAGTGGAAAAAGAAAAACAATATTTTAAAGATAACTACAAACTTGAGATAACAAAAATGGTACACCACAGCCCAAGTTATTAATATATCAAGTTCAATCACCACGCATTATAAAAATAAAATAAAATAAAAAATCACTTAAGTTCGTAAATAATGCAAGAAAACAAAAAAACTCGAATTACAAATAATGAACGCTTTGATTCATCAACTTATGCTCCAACCCTAGCTTGAACTTTTGATTCATATAGAATCAAAATTGTAAAAATTAACATATACTAATCTTTGAAATGCAACAATTTGGTGTGAGGGGAGATATAAAAAGTAGGAGTCGATCATGATTTCTTAGGGTTAGAGTCTAGAGTTTTAAACAAAAACTACCTAAATTAGAGTTTTTAAGTTTTGTATTTTTTTTTATCCAGCTCGTAATTTATAAAAAAAATTATATAAAAAATTGATTCCATTCGAGTACACACAGTTCTAGTTTAACAATCAAAAACCAACCTGGACCTAATCAATTTTTTTATTTTCGATTCTTGTTTGTAATTTATTTTTTTGGAAATTGAATCGAAACCTAGGGTTTTGATTTGATTTAAGTTAAAATGCCCAGCCTACTCGTCCCCGTGTATTCAATTGGATGGGAATCCCCGCATCGTTCTGGGCAAGACCTTATGAGTATCGAGTAAAAAGATCTTTTCGCCAACCCTAATTCTTGATTTTTATGACGATAAAATATTTTAAATTCATACTTGTCCTGGATTAGTTTAGTCAAACAATTTTGCTGGTGACTTACATCCATAACATGATTGGAATCAAGCAAAGAGACGTGTTGAGGTTAAAAAAATATTATGTTAGAGACGAATTTGATCATTTACTTTAGAGCTGGCTGTGGGTCGGTTCGGTTCGGGTAT
>CAIGRR010328858.1:0-13199 GCA_903798365.1 Fraxinus sp. 1973-6204 | reverse complement strand
ATTTTCGTTGTGATAAGTAAATATGTGAGCAATACTCGCTCAGATGGCTTTGGAGGATGAGTTATTTGGATTTGACAAGATGCACACAACTGAAATTAGGAGGAGAAACAACATAGCGATCAAAAAATCCTATCACAAATTCATCTTCATCTTTCGCATAATATTCTTCAGACCATTTTGAAGGAAAAGTCCTTTACTGTGTCATGGTTTAGATTAAAGCAATTGTACATAACTAAAAGTCTTACTAGCAAATTGCACTCGAAACAGTGCATTTATTCTCATCGTATGACAGAATGTATTCTTGAAGAAAACATAACTATGTTTAAGGAAATTGTTGCTGATCTTAAAACTTTGGAAGTTAAATATGATGAAGATTTGGATTTGATTTTGCTGTATTCGTTGCCCATTTCATATATATCATTTAGATACACGATTTTATATAGTCATGATACTCCTACCATTGAAGATGTGATGTGAACCCAGGTAATATTTAACTACGAAACCCACAATTAGATCGAAATCGAACCCAAGAAAGCCAAGTAATCAGAGTTTTGGATTTGATTCGAAAATAACGAATCAAAATAACCAACAATACGCAAACGATATGTTAACCCTTCTGATTGACTATTTGAGAATCTCACCCTGTTGATTTGAACGCCACAAGAAAAATCTTGATAAGTTCGTGATTTGTCCAATGAAGAACAAGAATTCGAAAGCAAAGTGCCTCTCAATTAATCTCAATAATAATGTTGTGTTTTACAATGAATATAATGAGTCCTATATATAGGGAACACATAAAACCTAGCTAAAAACGGAATTTAAGCCTCAAAGATATTAAAAACATTCTATAAAAGAGTTTTAACTTAAATAGAAGATTACAAGAAAATTGGAAAAATCCGCGCTCTGAATAAACTATATGGTCGCATAGATCAATTGAATAGCCCCCCCCCCCCATGGTTTCGGTATAGAGGCATACGAACACATGCCTAATTATGCTATGCGGCCGCATAGCTTCCTGAAATGGCTTCCTCGTCCGCTGCTTGAACCAAGTTGATCCATTTGATTTCTTCTTCCGAGCTCAACATGAAACTTGTTCTCTTGCTTGTTGTGATCAAAGTTTCGTCCGCCGTAGCTTGAGGAAGAAATCCCATAGCTTCCTTGACTTGCTTTGCTCGTAACCTAGTCATCGGTCCTCCCTCAACGATCAATGGATCATTGCCCGAACTTGCTCTCGTATCTTGGATCACATCATCCCCTCCCTCTTTGAAAAGATTTGTCTTCGAATCTATTCCTGCATCAAAGAGAGAGAGAGAGAGAGAGAGAGAGAGAGAGAGAGAGAGAGAGAGAGAGAGAGATCAGATATATTAAAAATAGCCGAAACATTATACTCACCAGGAAGATCCAACTTATATGCTACGCGGTCGCATCCGCGCGCACATCATCCCCCCCCTTTTCAAAAGTATTTGTCATCGAATCTGTACTTGCATCAAAGAGAGAGAGAGAGAGAGAGAGAGAGAGAGAGAGAGAGAGAGATCAGATACATTAAAAGTAGTCAAAATATTATACTCACCTGGAAGATCTAATTTATAGGTATTGTGATTGATCTTTCCAAGGACTTGGAATGGACCTTCTCCTCGTGGTTGCAGCTTCGACTTTCTTTGTTATGGAAAATGCTCTTTCCTCAAGTGCTCCTGGTTAAAATGTAACGCGTTTTCGTCCATTGTTTGCTTGAGGGGCATAATGCTCATTTTTCTTCTCAATTTGCAACCTTACCGTTTCATGGAACGATTTCACTAAATTGGCCTTTTTCTTTTCATCTAAACTACCCCTTTCATCCACATGTAAAAGAATTAAATTCAAATGTTTTAATGGATTAAAACCATATACAATTTCAAAAGCCGAGTAAGAGGTGGTAGAATGTATGGCCCTATTATATGCAAATTCTATAAATGGCAAGCAATCCTCACAGCTCTTTAAATTCTTATTAACTATAGTGCGCAACAATTGTATCATAGTCCTATTAACTATCCCAGTTTGTCCATCCATTTGTGGGTGACAAGTAGTAGAAAACAATAGCTTGGTTCCTAACTTATTCCACAAAATTCTCCAAAAATGAATAAGGAATTTAACATCTCTATATGATACAATACTTCTAAAAATCCCATGTAAGCGCACTACTTCCTTAAAGAATAGATCCTCTATATTGGTGGTATCATCGATTTTATGACATGGAATGAACAATCCAAGGTTCACTAGGAACATGTAATGGCGTATATAAAACTTGTGGTAAAACCTTAGATTTTGCCTTTTTACAAGTGATGCATCTATTATAAATCCGATCAACGTCAACCATCATCTTAGGCCAATAAAAATGTTCGCTTAGCATCTCTAAGGTCTTCTTTACCCCAAAATGACCCATTAGACCACCACTATGTGCCTCACGTACTAACAACTCTCTCATTGAACATTCAGGAACACATAACTTATTTTCCTGAAATAAATACCCATCATGCCTAAAGAATCTATCCATAGTGCCCTTATCACATGATTCGCTTATATTAAAAAAATCTGGATCATTAGCATACATGTCCTTAACATATTCAAACCCTAGCAATTTAGCACCTAAAGACGTTATAATTACGTACCTCCTTGACAATGCATCCATTACCACATTTTCTTTACCTTGTTTATATCGGATAACATATGGGAATGTCTCGATGAACTCCATCCACCTTGCATGTCTCTTGTTTAGTTTGCCTTAACCCCTTAAATGCTTCAAGGACTCATGGTTTGTGTGAATCACAAACTCCTTTGGCCACATATAGTGCTGTCATGTCTCCAAAGCTCAAACAAGTGCATACAAGTCCTTGTTATCTGTAGGATAATTGAGAGCTGCTCCACTTAACTTTTTACTAAAATAAGCTATTGGTCTTCATTCTTGCATTAAGACAGCTCCAATACCTATTCTTGAGGCATTACATTCAATCTCAAAAATATTGTTAAAGTTAGTAATGATAAAATTGGTACGGTACACAACTTATTTTTAATAGTATTAAAAACATGTTCTTGTTCAACGCCCCAATGAAATCCTACACTTTTCTTTATAATTTTTGTGAGTAGTGTGGCAAGTGTGCTAAAATCTTTTACAAAATGTCTATAGAAACTAGCTAACCCATGGAAGCTTATTACTTCAGTTATGCTTTTAGGTGTTGGCTACTCCTTGATGGCTTTGATTTTCTCCTCATTAACCTCAATACCCTTAGTACTAACGACATAACCAAGGAAACTAACATTTTTCATGCAAAATGTATACTTTTTAAAATTAGCATAAAGTTGTTCTTGCCTTAAGACTACAAGCACACATTTCAAATGTCATATATGTTCATTTAAATCATTACTATATACCAATATGCCATCAAAGTAAACTACTACGAATCTTCCTATGAATGCATGTAAATCATGATTCATTAATCTCATAAATGTGCTAGGTACATTAGTAAGTCCAAATGTCATAACTAACCACTCACACAACTCATATTTAGTTGTAAAAGCGATTTTCCATTCATCTCCTTCCCTCATCCTAATTTGACGATAACTACTTTTAAGATCAATTTTACTAAATATTCACGATCCATTTAACTCATTGGCATATCATCTAACCTAGGAATATGATGATGATATTTTACGGTTATATTGTTGATGGCCCTGCAGTCCACACACATCCTCCAAGTTCCATATTTCTTTGGTACAAGTAGTACGGGCACAGCACATGGACTCATACTCTCTCTCACATACCTTTTACTCATCAAATCTTCCACTTGCCGTTGAAGTTATTTAGTCTCTTCGGGATTACTCCGATAAGCCGGCCTGTTTGAAATGACAGTTCCAGTTTGGAATGATAGCTCCAGGTACGAAATTAATTTGATGTTCAATGCCTCGAATGAGTGGTAGCCCACTAATCATGTCCTCGGGGAACATGTTTTCAAATTTTTGCAACAAAAAAGTAGCCAAACTGGGGATGGGTGTGTTAGATTCCTTAAATTTGAGGAATGACTCCTTATAAATCAACAAGACCATAAGTCGGTTCTCAACTACTGCCCTATTCAACTCACTCCCTTTGCCAAAAAAATAAATAAATCACTTTTGACTTTTCTCTCCTCTCACAAGACTCTTTTACTTTTCTCTCTTGTGGCTCTACTTTTTTTTTCTCACTTTTAGCCTCCTCTCTATTTTCTCTCTTGCTCTCTTGTTGTGAAAGGCCAGTCTCACTCCCATTTTCTCTCAATCTTTTCTCCTCCTCACTTTTCAACTTGATTTGATCTTCATACACTTGTTGTGGTGTCATCGTTGCAAGAGTAATAGATTTCCCATCCTTAGTAAAGCTATACTTGATTTTGTACCCGTCATGAATCACCTTCCTATCATATTGCCATGGCCTCTCCAACAAAATATGCTCGGCATGCATATGAACTACACACATCACTTCATCATGATACTGCCCAATTGAGAAACTAACCAATACTCTCCTATTCACCTTAACCTCTCCATATTCATTCAACAATTGCAATTTAAAAGGCCTAGGATGTTTTAGCATAGTTAATCCCAATATTTCAAAAAGTGTTGTGCTAGTGACATTGGTACAACTATCCCCATCAATAATCATACTACATACCTTGTTGACGTGGCACCCGTATGAAATATGTTCTCCCTTTGTTGCTCCAAATCATCCACTTTGATTTGAGCACTAAGAGTTCGCCATGTAACCAATAGTTCTCCCACTGCATACTCCACTTCCTCACCATTGCTAGTTTCTTCCAATTCAGGCATGTCATCATATTCACCCTCACTATCACTAACGACTTCTCCTTTATCTCGCAAGATCATCATCCTTTTGTTTGGACATTGATCAATGTGTCCCAATCCTAAGCACTTAAAACACTTGATATCCCGATTCCTAGATGGTTGGGAATCCACCTTGGGTGTAGCCTTGCTAAAAATTTCATCCTTTCCCGTCGATAGCTCAGTCCTACCTTTTGAAACAGCCACATTACCCTTATTATTATCTCACTTCAGTTTCTAAGAAGAATTAGAACCCGACGTACTCTAGCCGTCTCCTTTCTTTTCAAATGCCTTTCCACCTTCATAGCTATATATAGCATATCTTCTAGCTCAACATAATGTTGCAACTCTACTACATTAGCTATATCCCTATTCAAACCATTCAAAAATCAGGCCATAGTAGCCTCCATATCCTCCTCAACATTTGCTCTAATTATTACAATCTCCATCTCCTTATGATAATCCTCCACACTCCTAGAAACTTGGTAGATGCTTTACAATTTTTTATTAAGCTCCCGATAATAATGATTAGGCACAAACCTCTTCCTCATGATAGCCTCCAATTCTTCCCAAGTATTAATAGGCCTCTCGTGGTTCCTCCTCCTAGATGTTACTACTTGATCCCACCAAATAATAGCATAATCGGTAAATTCAAGTACCGTAATTTTTATCTTCTTTTCCTCCGAATAGTTGTGGCAGTTAAATATCAACTCCACTTTCTTTTCCCACTCCAAGTATGCCTCCGGATCACTCATTCCTTTGAATAAAGGAATTGTCATCTTGATGTTACCCATACTTCAATCGATACCATCTCCAACAAGATCTCTACCCCTCCTTTCATGCTTAACTCTTCTATCCCTCATTCTTCCTAACTCGACATCCATCAATACATCCTCATTAAAATCACTATCTGCTTCCCAATCATCAGTATATTCTGCTCTATGGTCCCACCTTCCTTACCTCATTGCGTTAGGAATTTCTCTAGATTGTTCTTGACGTAAATTAGCAAGCAATGTATCTTGCCTATCCAATATGTATCTCACATCCTCAAAAAATCTTTCGAACCATCGTATCACCTCATCTGATATGTTGACTTGATTATCCTTCTTATTTGAAGTAGAACCGTCCCTATTAGACATCCTAAGTCTATTTTGATATTTGTCTCATGTGTATACGCTCGTGTATCACTCAAATTAGTTTTTTCCCTCTATTAGTCTCACCACTCTGCCTTTTCCTACTCAGTGCTTTCTTGCAAGTGCTTCAAAGAATTAATTCATTTTCATTCAAGATTTTAACCCTTGTGGAGTCCAAAACAAGGAATTGAGTAAGGAAAGTGATCTAGAATGACTCAAGAAATAGGAACTTGACTTTGAATGAAACACTATAGATGAATCAAAAAAAGGTATTTCTTGAATTCGGTCTGTACTCTTTTGAATTTGAGCTTTTTTTGACTTAAAAATGAACTTGTATGCCGCTGGCAATTTTTTTGATTTTTTACTCGAAAATTCAACTAGATACCAGCAAAAGAAATAAAAACTGATTTGGATGCTAGATTAGTGCACAAACAAGTTTTGAATTTTTTTTATATTTTATGGATTGGAGAACATGAAGAACAAAAAGAATGAAAAACAAAAGACTCAAAAAAAAAAGAAAATAACTAGTACATAACCTTGATTTTTGGAGCCTTGCTCTAATACCAACTGATATGAACCCAAGTAGCGTAGAATTATAAAACCCACAATTAGATTGAAATCGAACCCAAGAAATCCAAGTAATCAAAATTTTGGATTTGATTCAAAAATAACGAATCAAAATAACCAACAATATGCAAACGATATGTTGATCCTTTTGATTGACTATTTGAGAATCTCACCCAGTTGACTTGAACGCCTAAGAAGAATCTTGATAAGTTCGTGATTTGTCCAACGAAGAACAAGAATTCGAAAGTAAATTGCCTCTCAATTAATCTCAATAATAATGTTGTATTTTAAAATGAATATAATGAGTTCTATATATAGAGAACCCATAAAACCTAGCTAAAAACGGAATTTAAGCCTCAAAGATATTAAAAATATTCCATAAAAGAGTTTTAACTTAATAGAAGATTATGCGAAAATTGAAAAAATTCGCGCCCGAAATGAACTTTGCGGCTGCTATGCGGTCGCATAGATCAATTGAATAGCCCCCATTTAGTTTTTGTATAGAGGCATGCAATTGCATGCCTGTTTATGTTATGCGGTCGCATAGCTTCACGGAATGGCTTTCTCGTCCGCTACTTGAACCAAGTTGATCCATTTGATTTCTTCTTCCGAGCCCAACATGAAACTTGTTTCCTTGTTTGTTGTGATCGATGTTTCTTCCATTGTAGCTTGAGCAAACAATCCCATAGTTTCCTTGACTTGCTTCGCTCGCGACCTAGTCATCGATCCTCCCTCAAGGATTAATGGATCTTTGCCCGGATTTACTCTCGTATCATGGATCACGTCAAGATGTTTATTATACTCTTTATTCAAAGGAGATGATGAAGCATCTAGTTCAAATTGAGGTTCATGGAGATGGCCTTATTGTTGATGGTGGTTCTGGATGGGGCAAATTAATCTCTAACTTTACAAATAAAATTTGTAAATATTTCAAGAAGAAGAGGCACTTGATTAAAAATTGCTCCAAGTTGTAGAATAAAGAAAAATTAGTTGTAGCTAATCAGAAGAGAAAACGATTAGATACTTTGGGTGAAACCAGTATTGGAGAAACATTTCTCAACTATGGAGATCTTTTGGTGGTTTCTGACAGCAATTCCAAACCCGAAGAGGATTGGATTCTTGATACGGCTTGCATTTTTCGTGTCCTGATTGGGATTTGTTTACAACATATGAAAAAGTTTCCAAAGGTTTTGTAATCGATAATAACACACTTTGTCAGATAGTTGCTTTGGGAAGGGTTATAATTAAGTTGATTGAACGAAGTTGGAGTGCGACATGTTCCCGATTTGAATTTTTTTTTTCTCTTTGAGTACTCTTGACTTAGAAGGGTAAAAATTTATTGGTTAAGGTGGAGTCATGAAGGTTCCTAAAAGTGCTCATATTGTGTTGCTGGGAAAGAAAACTCCAATTATACTTCTTGCAAGATACTATAGAATCTTTGAAGGTTAATCAACATAAATTTGGAGCTCCAGTAGATTGTGAGTTTGGTTCAGTACCGTCGAAGTTTTATTAGGGGTCTACTTTGATGAATTCTTTTAAGTTAAGTTTGAAAGTTATGGATAATTCCACTTTGTCACCATTACTAGTGGTTCCATTGTATTCAAATTCTAAAAACAGATCCGTTTTTTAGAATATGCCACATCAAATGTATAAAGACGCCGATTTGGCTGATTCTGCTTCGTTCATGGTTGAAGGCGATGATTCTAGCAAAGATCCATCAATTGAAGCATTTCATGGTGATTGTGCTATAGGGCTTGTTTCAGCCTTATTTGGTAATTGTTAATCACTTTTGATTTTATTACTCGTTATTCGAGTAACTTGGCGTCCAATGCTCTTCTTGAAATTTTGATTACTTAGGTTTTTGAGTTTGAACCCATTTAAGTTTTGTGGTAGAGGTGGAGAAGTCGTTTGTGGTTTTTTGTTGAAGAGTTGAAGTTCATTCCTTACAGTGGAGTTGTCTCCAGGTGGAGAATGTTTGAAATTTACTCATTGTAGTGGAATTCGTATCAAGGTAGAGTTTGTTAGAACACCCCGAAATCTATTTTGAACATGATTGGGAATTCTAATTAAGGTCGACATTAATTTTGACATATGGTTGATTATAAACTTAAAGTTTTGATTATAACAAATAAGTTAATCTTGTTTACTAACAATTGAATTTAAAAAGATTATGGTCTTTATAGTATTAAATGAAAAATTGATCGATCCTCGTCAAAAGATCTTAAAACACAAATGTCAAGAAAGATCAAGATCAAAAGTTTATGAGCCAAATATCAATGAAAGATCAAGACGAGAGCCTAAAAAGACAAACCTCGAAACAATATCAAAGACTAGATTGCTCAATTCAAATGTAAAGGTACTAACACTTTAACCTTTAACAATTGAATGATAAAAGCTTAAAAATCACTTTGTCCACTAAAAGTTATTTTGATTATCATTTGCATAAAATGTTTTGATCAAAAGTAAAATTGATTTTCAGAATGATGTTTGAACTTAGATTTTATTTTTAAAACATTATTTACCTTGAAAACTAGTTAAAAAATACCTTTTGAAAGTCCACATTTGTCGAAATATTCAAATCAGATCACACGAGGTAAAAAACGAAAAAATCGGCCAAAACGGTTGGACATCCTATTGGTCGTCCGAATCCCTAGAAAGTTTGCAAAATCTTGCTCTATAAATTCGTGAATGACGGACGTCCAGCTAATACAACAGTCGGATTTTTTACCGTTAGATTTCATATGCATACTGACTATTTTGGTTGTCCAGATCCAAAGGTGGACGTTCGGTTAGTTGTCCGGTTCGATAGAGTATTTTGCATTTTAAACTCTATAAATACCCTCGTTCTTTTCATTCTTTAATAAGAGTTTCAAGAGTATCAAAGTGAGATATATTTTGAGAGAATTATTTGAGCTTGCCTTTGCATTCATTTAATTTATTTGTTCTTATCAAAAGCTTTGATTGATTCAAACTCTTTAATCATCATCCTCAACAAAGTTTTTCATCTCTCTTTTTGTACTTAACTTATTTCTATTATTCATATAAAAAAGATATATTTCAAATAAGATCTTTGTACTTACATTGCATATATTTTTTTCTACTTTTTCGTATTGAAAACTTTGATTGATTGAATCAAACTTGTAAAATCATTATATTCATCAAAGTTTCTTATTTTTTCTCTTAGTACTTAATTTATTACAATCATTCATTAAAAGAGCGATATATCTTGAGAAGATTTTTGTCTTTTGAGTTTACTTTGCATTTATTTCTTCTTCATCTTCTCATTGAAAAACTTTGATTTATTAAATCTAATTTTTAATTATCATATTCATCAAAATTTTTATCTAACAAATGAGCTATCATTTGTTGTTATCATCGAAGTGATAGCATTTCTTATTACTTAATAAGTTTGTAAGAGTTCATTGTAAAATTATTTTGTTATACTTGTGAGTCATACTGTGGTCCTGTAAAGCTCAATATTGTGTAAGTATCGGTGTTCATTGTTTGTAAGTTATTGGAATCATTGTAAATGGTTGGATTCATGCAATATTATAATTTAGCCAAACATTCTCTCACAGTTATTACTTTTCCACTGGCTTCATTATGATTATAAAATTTAGTTTTTTGCGTACTAATATTTTGACACTGTAATACAGAAGCTTACAGATTTTTACACAACAACTTATAACTATATTTTCTATTTAGAGGAAGGATGTTATGTTCCCGAGAGAGATAACATGAAAAATATTGCCAACTTCCTTCTAAAAAATAGAAGACACAATATTTATGTTCCAATGTGTTCGTGTAAAACTCGCAAGCGTATAAATCGTTGACAAGTAATAAATTATGAATTGAGAGTATCGTCCCACATGAAATAAATTTAGTTCACGTTTATTAGTTTCGTGTGGAATCCGAATTATGTAGATAAAAGAGATTTTGATTTTGTAATTATTCTAAATTAATCTAAGAAATCGATAAAATTAGAATTTTTTTCAAATTAGATGATTATATTGGATTTCGAATCCTCATATTGCATCATCTATTTCAATTCTTGATTTGTAATCCAGTTTCATTCATGCGTTTCTAACAATCAATAAAGTTATGATATATAATTTTCTTTCTAAGACAAATTAAATCTATCCTAATCACGGTCCGATTACCGATTACCGAATTATTAGAATGCATTAAAACTTAGATTATTTATATGATTGCACACTTGATAAATGTTATTCATAACATCTATTGCACATATGTTAATTTTGCTACGTTCTAAACTCATTGTGAGTCTCTCAATACTACAACAAGCAACTAATAATTTAACTGGTGGTCAATCAATTAAATAATGCAATTGGTATATAAAATTAATCAAGAAATCCAAAAAATACTAAACTACCAATCTTGAATTATAAATAAATAACAAATGGGGTTTATCTTCATTCACAAAAACGAATTTAGCCTAGCGTATTAATATATAAATTACAAGAAGAATAATAAAAAAATACAATTTGGATCATGAAATAATTCAACAGATGTTGATCTTCAAGTCCAATGTTGAATTATCCAAAATCTTGATGTACTTGACCTTTAATTCCTTGATAAGGATTGACCTCCTCTCTCAAAATATAGAAATTGACATCTTGTTCTTGATAAATTTGATGATATTATTGTTTATGAAGAGGCAAATAAGGTTTTTTTTTAAAAAATTTGTAGCCTTTTTTTTGTATTTATAAGCCAGAAAATACGTCAAAATCACGTTCATTTTGGGTTACAAAGGAGTTTGAATCGTAAGAGGAAACAACTGATTCATTTGCGGATATGGCCCACGTTCTCACAGGCATAACCACCGCGTGTGCACCATTGATCCAAATGGCTCTCAGTTCAAAATTTTGGTGTCTTGCGTGCAAGCCAAAATTGGCCCGTACGGGCCGTTTTGCGTGCTATCGTCCCTGAGCAGCATTTGATATTTTGGTCATAACTTTCTCTCCCGATATTCAATTAAAATGATTCAAATTATGTTAGATAGATAACTCAAAGAGATACAATTATTCTAGAGGTACAATTTTTCCAACTCGAACGTTTACTATCCAAAAAATGGGTCTTAAATTGAAGCCAAAAATCCGGAGCATAACTTCTTCCGCTGAAAGTTGATTTGTGAAAATATTTCAATTATATTTTACTTCGTTGACCTCCAGTTGCATTCAGTAGATCTTATATGATATTCAATCATCATTTTATGGTCCAGATCAACTATTGAATGTTTACACTTTGGTTAAATTTTGGATTTCTTTCATTTTTGCCCTATTTTTTCGTTTCTTTCTTCCAATTCCACCAATTTACATTGAATTCAACCTAACAAATATAATTCATACTTAATTAGGCTATAAATCATCCAAACCACTAATAAATATTCCAATTTAATGACTTAGATAAGTGTACAAAATTCACTTATCACAATGCAACAAGCCTGCTCAATTTGGAGAAATATTATCTCTTCCCCCCATAGATATGTGCTTTCTTCATATTAAATTTATTCATTTACTTTTATAACTCTGTGCATCTCTTCTTTATCCTTTGGCCTCTGAATTCTTTAACGAACTGATTTGACTACATCAACAAGAAATACTACAAATCAATCATGGCCAACATTGTGCAAACTGAAAAGGCCCAAGTCACATGATATTAAAACAAGATCCAAANTTTCTTCATATTAAATTTATTCATTTACTTTTATAACTCTGTGCATCTCTTCTTTATCCTTTGGCCTCTGAATTCTTTAACGAACTGATTTGACTACATCAACAAGAAATACTACAAATCAATCATGGCCAACATTGTGCAAACTGAAAAGGCCCAAGTCACATGATATTAAAACAAGATCCAAAGAATCATTCACAAAACATAAAGTAAAATTTCATAAATTAAAGATTGAACACAAAGAATTATTTCAGCCTAAGCCCCGGAGGTTCGGCGATCGGATCTAACACCTACATCCCCCATTGAGCATCTAAATAATGGATATTAGCTCGGTTGCACTAATAAGCCCAAAATAGCAACAAAATTACAGATTGTTCTTTAAATACAAAAGAAAGGCACAAAAGACTTATCTCTAAAACACCAAACTGTAGATCGACAAAAGGAATCACACAAGATAACCTTCAACAGCGAACTGCACTACTCAACTGCAAGAAACCTTTTATTCTTACAGCTATCACTCAGACAACAGATTACAAAGGCTTAAACACTAGTTGATCTCAGTTTACAAGTTCATCATGAGAGATGAAGAACACGAAGATCTCAAACCCTAGTTTACAAGAAAAGGGAACTCTCAGAAGAACCATGAAGACGAAGAACTCAAGAGCCAAGACCAAGTGAAAAAATCTGTAATAGTGCACGTGTATATATAACCACAGATCCAAGGGCCAAATATAATTCACGCATCACCATTTTAAAGAAGTTGCATTACTTAAAAGAAACGCATTCAGTAAACACGACTTTAGCCAATTTGTGGGAGCACATTACTGATCACAAGTTCGAGCCTCAACATTCTTCACCTTGTTACCAGAAATTGGGAAGTGCAGCTAGGAGCAAAACATCACATATTATTTTTCATTTGCTCCAAGGACTTGTTTAACATCACAAAGTATCAATAGATAACAACTT
>CAIGRR010328768.1:0-16387 GCA_903798365.1 Fraxinus sp. 1973-6204 | reverse complement strand
ATATGAGAAAATTGATTATTCCTTAAAGATTGAAATACAACTACCTCAAGAAAATTGATTATTCCTTACCTCATGGTCGGACAGGGGCACCGCGAAGGGAGGAAACTCAGGCGCAACCTCGCAAGGAAGGGCTGAACTGAAGGTGGAGGCGGTCCAGGCGGAACAGTGTGGAGGAAACTTAGGCGCCCTCAAAATTTCTGGGCATGAGGCGGAGGCTTCTTGAGCCTCCCCTCAGGTCTAGCTCTGCTTAGGAGCCTGAAAGAGGGATAGCTTGCTAATAGACTATCATGAAAGCCTCCAAAAGGTATAGTAGTGTAATTCCCCTTTTGGCTCATTGATAGGAAACTGGAATTTCCTTTACTGTAAACAGTTCCTAGTGATGCAACAGTTGCGTCCTGCTGACCTTGAATTGAAATGATGCAATATCTATTCTCCCATTATCATAAGTAGGACCTGCTCACATATAAGCTTCATTTGCTTTATTGTAGAAACTGTCCATATCAACGAAAGTTTCATTGCTCCTGTAGTAATTAGGATCGATTGGCATTAGATTGTCATTTCCCTTTTCATACCTCTCCCCAATTGGAATAAAATTGTCAATCTATTTTGTTGAAGGCTCGTCCAACAGACGGAAGATTATTATCTATCCGATAACCCAATAGTGTGAAATTGGTCTCTCTCTTGTTGGAGGCCTGTTCCAGTGAAATTAAATTTTTATCTCTCTTACCGAAGGCAGTATTCACTAAAATGGCACTTCCAACGTCGGAATGATAAGTTAGTCCAAGTGACATGTCGTTACTTGTCCCGTGAATGATGGAGCTAACCCTTTTATTCTTGTCTCCAGGGTTATAGGGTTTCCCTAGAAATTCAGACACGTGATTATCTGAGACGATCTGGTTTCTACCTCCAATACTTAGATACAAGGGATCTTCCTCATCACGAGACACTGGTAAACAAATGGACGAATCAATTTCTACCAGATCTTCAGAACCCTTCTTTACCATATTCAGACCCCCCATGAGGGGAACATTCTTATCTGCAAATTTTGAAATCCTGATGGGCTTAGGCCGAAATAGGCAATTGCCTATGTGACCTGGCTGAGAACTGGAAGTGTTGCCCAACAGGGATATGTTCATGTTTGCAGTTCCTGAAGCGGGTTTGTCGTCAGCAGATTCTACTGCTTGCTTCTTGTTGCTGTATAGCTCTTGCTCAGTTGTATCCATAGACCACCGATGAGCATACTTTTGCTCGAGCCTATTAGAATCTTAGTTACCCAACTCTCCATTAGCCAAAGAATCGCAGATCCAGGACTTCAAAATGATCTTTTTCTGAGAAGATCATCAAAATTACACGAGTTAAATAACCTTAAATAACAAATAACAATGTCATGCAACTATTGGCCGAGTAACCTTTTCACCTCAATTCGTTCTTGGGGTTTAAGGTTGGGAGGATAACACTAGGCAGAATTGATGAAGTTGCTGAGTATTTTCACAAAGGATTATCGTGGATAACAAAGGAGGTGGATAAGGAAAAGCATATTTGACAGAAATCACGAGACAAAAAGTAGGTAAAACGAAAATAAAGAACAACTTATAATATTTTAACGCAAGCATCTGAAAATGTGTATAATCACTTGTAGATATTTCTTTAGATGCAGGAAAAATCGAGACGGATAGTCATAATTACATAGATTCAGTCATCCAAATCGAATGATGAGGGATCCCTGTTGCAGAGATTGAAGTAAAAATTCAGCAAATCAGCATTCAATTTAAGAAGACCATTTGAATACGACTATGGAAATGGCAGAGTGGGAGGTGTGTGCTCAAAAAATTGTTGATGTTGAAGGAGGGAAGCAACTTGTACTACCGGAATACAATTTTTTTTCCAATAATTCTGAGCCAGATATTTTGGAAAGGGTATGTACTATTGTGTTTTGAGACGAAGTTCTAGCACAAGAAAGTTGAAATATATACTTTATATATATGATTCAAACTCTCCCTTTCTGACAGAAGAAGGGACATTGCAGATTATATGGAAACAGAAGTATTTATTTAGTAACCATTAACTAATACACCATTTAAATGGAGGAAATTTGGAAAAGAAGAATTCTAAAAGTATTTTATTATGCACCTTTAAAATGCATCCAGAAATCTGTCTAATTTTCTCAAACTAGAAATTAATAATACCAATTTATGCTTCATCTAATCGTCAATTTCACGCTTTATATGTCCACAACCCCACCATACAACTCCCACTCCTCCTTCAAACAATCATCTCCACCATCCCTACCTCCCCCTGCCTTCACCTTCCCACACCCCCATCTACAGCTCTTCATGAACCCCCAACTCAGCAATAGAGGTGTGTTGGAAGTGGGGGCAGGGATTACGGAGGAGTGTGAAAAAAGATAGAAACGGTTTGCATTTAGAAGCTCCTTTTTTTGGTGAGTACTGAGTAGCAAAAATTCTAAAACATTAAACCCTATAAGTTTACGCATCAGTTTGATATGCAATGCAGACTCTATATTAATGTATTTGATATGCAATGCAGCTCTATATTTAAACGGTTTGCATTTAGAAGCTCCCTTTTTTGGTGAGTACTGAGTAGCAAAAATTCTAAAACATTAAACCCTATAAGTTTATGCAATCAGTTTGATATGCAATGCAGACTCTATATTAATGTATTTGATATGCAATGCAGCTCTATATTCTAACATTAAACCCTATAAGTTTATGCACTCATTTTAAAGTAACTGGATTTGGAGTAGAACAATGCGCTTATAGTTCATGACACTTTACACCATATGAAGCCAGGCTTGCCATGAAACAATACTCCGACAAGTGTTTGAAAGCTCAAAAATTGAATTATTCTCCGATACCTTGCTAAATCATGATAACTTTATTAATGGAGCTTGGGAAACCTTGTATACAAGGTTTGCAAAATAGTTGAACGGGGCCTCAGCTATGAAAGTAATCCGTCCACGTGTACTAATATTGGACTATAAGTGCATACATAATCTTCAAGTGCGAGCAAAACTCATCAATATTTGGTTAATAGCAATAATACGACAAAAGATCACAAACAAAATATAAAGGTTTTGTCATTATAGTGGAGCCACTCAACAATATAATATAACCAACAATCAATGAATAAGATCGGAACCTGAAAAAGCATCTTAAAATTTGCTTTTTCTAATTCTTTTGACACATGTATGCGTGTATGGAGCATGATTAGTCGTACAAATTTTCTTTTTATCCCTAATTTCACAGACTTATTTACGTTCTTATCAAGATCAGTTAAGATGTGTTCACGTGACAAATAGGCTCCTAAAAGTACATAACACAGTCTTAATTACAGAATTGAAGTTCCCTCCCGATAGGATATTTAACACCAACCCATGACATTAATTTTGATTCTTATGATTGAAAAGAAAAAGACAATAGCCTTAACACGACATATCCACAAGAAACAAGAAGATATTCAAACTAACTCGAACCATCTAGAACTAGTGTTTACACGTGTATAGCAATTTACGTACTTATGCATGCATGACTATGAAGTGTCCTTGTACATTCACCGTGGATCCAACAAATGAAAAATTTCTAGAAATCAAATTACAAGTACCAGAATCGAAATACAAAAGGAATATCCTTCATACAGACACATATCTGAATAAGTATTAGATCAAATTACACACAAAAAATAAATTAATAAATCCTAAATTTACCGTGTCACATTTTTGTCTCTTTCAGATTGTTTCACCGTTGATTCAACATGTGAAAAAATTCTGGAAATCAAATTACATGTACCAAAATAGAAATACCAAAGGAATATCCTTCACACTGACACATCAAAATTTTTCGGTAAGTATTAGATCAAATTACACACACAAATGATAAATAAATTAACAAATCCTAAATTTACCGTGTAACATTGTTTCTCTGTTACAGATTGTTTCACCGTGGATCCAACACGTGAGAAATTTCTGGAAATCAAATTACAAGTACCAAAATAGAAATACGAAAAGAATATCCTTCATATAGACACATACATCTCAACTTTTTCAATAAGTATTAGATCAAATTACACTAAAAATAAATAAATAAATAAGTAAATCCTAAATTTACCATCCAAATTATCCATGGAATACACACAAATATATACAAAAAATGGAACTGGCACAAGTCTTACCATTTTTCACTTTAGTTTCTACCAAAGAAATTTAAAATTCAATTATCAAGTCCCGCTTGAAAAACCTCTGTAGCGTTAACATGCACTTTACCTGCACCAGCCAAAACAAAGAAACTAAACAACGTGATAGGAAAAAAAAAATGTTAATTTAACAATGAGAGAAAATTTCACATTTTTAGCCCAAAAAAAAAAAATACCTCTGCACAGATGATTTCCTGGTGTAGCCTAGCTGGAGGAAAAAAACGAACACTTTGTTTTTGTTTGTTTATTTAATAAACATTTAATATTATTTTTTGAAAAATAGGACTGCAATGTCTCATTATAAGTGAGTGCAAAATTTAAGGTTTTAGAGTACTAAGCGGCCGATTTAGTGTAACGTGGTGCACTGCAGCTGCTTGCTCCTGATGAAATTGATACCATCAACATGGAACATGTAGATAAAGCGATAGTCATGTATAGGTCAATAAAGGTGATTTGAAACATAATTAGAATTTTATATGTAAATGGATATCAGGTGATCTTTATCATATCTGTATAATCTTGTAATTAAAGTGAGTTTAGAAAGATAAGAATGTATGTGTTAATGGTGTAGATTTTAGAAATTCATTCCCTTCTGGTCAAACAGTTGTTGAAAATTAATGAAAAGTGAAAACCATTAACAGCATGTTTGGCTAGTAATTAAGTTAAATTAGTTCTAAATAATATTTTATTTGTAGGCAAATTTGGATATTTAGTTATTTATTTTGAATCTCGATTATTAAGTAAAACAAGTTATTAATTATTATAGGATACACTCTTCTACCATTCAACAAATTATTCATACGCTTAGCTCACAATTTGCTCTTAAACCGATCTAGGTCACCTCTTTTACCATTCAAGTGTTGAAGTGAAATTTTTTATAGATGACATTTTCTTATTGCATACAAATAAATACCAAGGATTTATTGGCAAAATCTCATATGTAGAACTGCTCTACTATTACCACTCCTATGTCTATCAAAGTAACAACAATTCCTACTCATAATGATCTGTTAATGTCACTACATTTAGAGCTCGTGTTGACAGTCTTGAGGACCTCACTTTCACTCGTCCAAATAACACACATGCTGTCAATCGCATTTTCCAGCACCTTCAAACACCAATCACTGCTAATCTTTGAGATGTTAAACGTATCTTTTATTATCTCCACGGACTACACATCTTGGTATTCATTGTCTCACTCAAAGCTCTTCCAACTTATATGCCTTTTCAGACTCTGATTGGGCACATTGTCCACTCACTCATCGCAATACAACTGGCTAGTGCGTATATCTAAGTGCAAATTGCATGTCTTGGAGCTTAAAGATAAAAACTATTGTTGCTCGTTCTAGTGTCGAATCCGAGTTTCGATCCTTAACTTCTACTGCAACTGAACTTACTTGGATTTCATTTTTAGTTCATGACATAGGATTATCTCTATCACGCACTCCTTTGCTTTTGTGTGATAACTAAAAGGCCCTTCAAATGTCTAAGAATCCTATATTTCATGTCCATATATACTAAGCATATCGAAATGGACTTCCATTTCATTCAAGAAAAAATTGCTCAAGCTCTTTCCTCTACACGACATGTTCCTACAACTCATCAAATTGCAACATTTTCACCAAACCTCTTATTCGAGCTTCATTCATTCAGTTTCAACAAAAGATGCGAGTTCACTCCATAATCCTCACCAGCTTGAGGAGGATGATACGAATAAGAGTAATGTAATTTATTTTCCACTGTGTTTCTTTATTCATTGGCATAAACTTCAATAATCCACAGTGACCCGAGGGCTAGAAGATTAGATTGGCTGTTCACCTTCCCAACTTTCAATGTAGAGTTAATATTTTCCCCTGCCGGCCTTGTTATTCAATGCTAAATAACAGTCCTTGCTTGTATAAATTATATAAGTTTCATAGCCAAAATAGTAATTTTCAGGTTATCTTTCTATTATGCTATCTGTTTTTCTTAACTCGTACTACTTTTGTCCATTTCTTTTTTCTTTCCTTTTTCTATCTTCATTTATGATATGCATATTTCTGTATGTTACACTCGATACGACCGAAAACGACAAATAATAAATTTATGGTAGGCTCTTACGTAACATGCTAAATATATCATTAGCTAGCAGCTTAATTTTCAATGAAACTATATATAAATTCACCCATTAATGTTGGGTTTTACTCAAATAATAAGTCAAAAATGGTCAATAACTCAAAAGATGTATGCATTTCTTGAGCCAAAGTGTAAGTTAACTTTATGTAATTTATATAATCAAAGAAATGACTCAAGAGAGCAAGTTGACAATAGCATTGAAAAGATTAAAACTTCATTTTGAGAAGTAATTTATAAGACGTATATCCCTTGTATTGTGTGGACAAAAAATACATGTAACCCATGCCTTTCAAGTAAAATACGGCCGCGTCCCATCCTTATTTTGCATACTAGACGTTGGTCCAATCATTGTTTATTTCGAGCCACAAATATAGAGTAGGACCTCATTTTATAAGTTGTCAACTTATTCGTCAAACATGCGAATAATGACCAAAAGAAGGTATTGAAACGACTTGGTGAATGTTTGTCTGAACGTAAACATTTTACTTAAATTAAATAAACGGACTCAAAATAAATAATTACTTATCCAAAATTGTCTATAAATAAAAAATTATTTAGAAGTAACTTAACTTACTTTAAACTTAGCCAAACATGATCTGTATAGTTACCACTTTTCATTAATTTTCAACAACTGTTTGACCAAAAGGGAATGGATTTCTAAAATCTACACCATTTAAACATAATCTTATTACATCATATAATCTAACCACATTGTTAAATTACCTTCTTCTTTTTTCACATTGTTTTAGTTTCTTTGTTCTGGATGGTACAGATAAAGTGCATGTTAGAGCTTCAGAGGTTTATCAAGGGGGACTGGATGATTGAATTTACATTTCTTTGGTAGAAACTAAAGTGAGAAATGGTAAGACTTGTGCCAGTTCCATTTTGTATGTATTTGTGTGTGTATTTTTTTTCGATGGATAATTTGGATGATAAATTTAGGATTTATTAATTTATTGATTTCATTTGTCTAATCTGATCTAATACCTATTGAAAAAATTAAGATGTATGTGCCTGTATGATATTCCTTGATATATATTTCTGCATTTGTAGTTTTATGATGATTTCCTGAGATTATTCACATGTTGGACCCGGTGTAACAATGTGCACAAACAAGAATTATATGTAGACGTGCATATATCAGACTATGTACAAAGACACGTACACATGGCCATGCATACATTAGTACGTAAATTGGTATACACGTGTAAACACTAGATCTAAATGGTTCGAGTTAGCTTGAATATCTTCCAGATTCTTTGGGACTTGTAATGTTAATAATGTACTTTTCTATTCAATTATAAGAATGAAATTAATGTCATTGGTTGTTGTTAAATATTTAAGAGTAGCTTTGTGCTATGTACTTATCTGGGAGCCTGTTTGCCACATGAACACTGGTGTTAACTGATCTTGGTAAGAACATAAATGAGATTGTAACAATAGAGATAAATAAAATGTACGGCTAGTCATACTCCGTACATGCATACACGTGTCAAAAGAATTTGAAAAAACAAATTTTAAGATGCTTTCGTAGGCTTGCGCATTATTCATTAATTGTTTGCTATATTACATTGTTGAGTGGCTCCACCATAATGACAATACCTTTATATTTGTGTATGCGAGCTTTCGTCGTATTATTGCTATCAACCATAAATTAATGAGTTTTGCGCACACATGAAGTTTATGTATGCACTTCTCACCCTATATTAGAGCATGTGGAGGGATTATTTTCATAGCGTAGGCCCCCTTAAATTATTTTGCATACATTGTTTACAGGGTTCTAGTTCGATTTTATAAAGTTATCATGATATATCAAGGTGTCTGAGGAATAATTCAATTTTTGACCTTTAAAACACTTATCTGAGCATTATTGTTTCGTGTCACACCTTGCTTCATCATGGTGTAAAGTGTAATAAAATATAGGTATTGTGCTAGAAATTTGGTAATAGAGCTGCCCCTTCCCATTAGGGCATTGTTCTACTCCAAATCCAATTACTTTAAACTAACCGCATAAACTTGTAGGGTTTACCATTTTAGGATATAGCGTTTGCATTGCATATGAAATACATTACTTTCCTGATGTTTTAAAATATTGGTTACTAGGTACTCACCCAAAAAAGGAGCTTCTAAATGCAAACCATTTCTATCTTTTTCGACATACACCTTCTTTTCTTACCCACCATCCACGTCTACCCCTTCCAACAAAATCCTTAATTATTCTTTTTACACATGGCCATTACCTTCCTCTCCCCCACCCCCACCTTGCCCCTATTGCAGAGTAGGGGGTTGATAAGGAGCTGAAGATGGGGGAGGTAGGGATGGTGGAGATTATTATTTGGAGGAGGGGTGGGAGTGGCATTGTGGTTAGGAGGTGGGGTTGTAGACATATGAAGAGAAAATTTGGTATTATAAAACTTCTAGTTTGATAGAATTAGACAGATTTCTGGATGCATTTTGAAAGGTACATGATAAAATAATATTAGAATTCTTCTTTTCCAAAATACCTCCATTTAAAGAGTGTATTAGTTAATAGTTACTAAAGAAATACTTCTGTTTCCATGTATTCTGAAATATCCCTTCTACTCTTAGCAAGGAAGAGTTTGAATCACAAAGTGTATTTGACATTTCAACTTTATTTTGCTAGAACATCTTCCCAAAATAGAAAAGTATTGTACGTTCCCTTCTCAAAATATCGGGCTCGAAATTATTTGACGAATTTTGTATGCCGGAAGTACAAGTTGCTTCCCTCATTCAACATCAACAATTTTTAGAACACCCACCACCCACTCTGCCATTTCCATAGTCTCTTATTCTAATGGTCTTCATAAATTGAATGTTGATATTCTCAGCTATATAGAATTTGCTGAACTTTTAATTAACTCACTGCAATGGGGAGGCCTCATCATTCGATTTGGAGGACTGAATCTTTGTAATAATGACTATCCAACTCGATTTTTCCTGCCTCTACAAATGTTCAGATGCTTGCGTTAAAATATTATAAGCTATTCTTTATTTTCATTTTACCCATTTTTTGTCTAGTGATTTGTGTCAAATATGCTTTTCCTTATCCACCTCCTTTGTTATCCACGATAATCTCAACTTCATCAATTCTGCGCCGTGTTCTCCTCCCAACCTTGGTTATTTTGCCACTAGTTGCATGACATTGTTATTTGTTATTTAAGTTATATAACTCATGTTATTTTGATGATTTATTTCAGAAGAAGATCATTTTGAAGTCCTGGATCTACGATTCTGTTGCTAATGGAGAGTTGGGTAATGACAATTCTAATAGGATCGAGCAAAAACGTGCTCATCAGTGTTCTATGGATACAACTGAGCAAGAGCTACACAGCAACAAGAAGCAAGCAGTTGAATCTGCTAACGACAAACCTGCTTCAGGAACTGTAAACATGAACATATCCCTGTTGGACAACACTTCCAGTTCTGAGTCAGGTCAGACAGGCAACTGCCTATTTCGGCCTAAGCCCATCAGGATTTCAAATTTTGCAGATAAGAATGTTTCTCTCATGGGGGTTCTGAGTATGGAAAAGAAGGGTTCGGAAGATCGGGTAGAAATTGATTCATCCATTTGTTTACCAGTGTCTCGTGATGTGGAAGATCCCTTGTATCTGAGTATTGGAGGCAGAAATCAGATCGTTTCAGATAATCACCTGTCTGAATTTGGAGGGAAACCCTATAACCCTGCAGACAAGAATAAAATGATTAGCTCCATCATTCACGGGACGAGTAATGATATGTCACTTGGACCAACTTATGATACCAAAGATGGAAGTGCCATTTCAGTGAATACTACCTTCGGTAAGATAGATAAAAACTTTATTTCACTGGGACAGGCCTCCAACAAGGGAGATGGCATGCTACCGGGTTATCACGATAACGAGATAGATAATAATCTTCCTTCTATTGATCAAGCGTTCAACAAAAACTTCGACAATTTTACTCCAGTTGGGGAGGGGAGTGAAAAGGGAAATGGCAATCTAATGCCAATCGTTCCTAATTACTACAGGAGCCATGAAACTTTCATTTCTATGGACAGTTTCTACAATAAAGCAAATGAAGCTTATATGTCAACATGTCCTACTAATGATAAGGGGGGGATAGATATTGCATCAATCACTTCAATTCATGGTCAGCAGGATGCTACTGTTGCATCACTAGGAACTGTTTACAGTAAAGGAAATTCCAGTTTCCTATCAATGGACCAAAGCCATAATAAGGGGAATAATACTACTATAACTTTTGGAGGCTTTCGTGATAATCCAGTCGCAAGATATCCATCTGTCAGACTCCTAAGCTACTGGAATCCTTTCCTAAATCAATCCTCTGCTCAACCTTCAGGGGCTTTACAACAGAGAGATTTTGTGAAGTACCCAAGTACAAATTCTGTTTCAGCATGTACTTCAGGGTCAGGGAGTGGCCCCAACAATAAGGAGAAGAAGAAAATTATAAAGGTCCCTTCAAACGACTTCCCCTCAAACGTTAAAATTTTGTTATCAACTGGTATACTTGAAGGAGTTCCTGTGAAGTACATTTCGTGGTCAAGGGAGGTGAGTTCTGATATTCCTTTTTTTCTTCCATTCCTTTTGAGGTTTTTTTGTACCACTACATATTTTTGCATGCAGAAAGATCTTCGAGGAGTAGTAAAAGGGACTGGTTATTTGTGTGGCTGCAAGGAGTGCAAGCTTTCCAAAGTAAATGTTACTGATAATTCTCATTGGTAGTTCCATTGTGTGTGAGCACAACCTACTAACGTTTATCTCCCCACTATATTATGCAGGTTACTAACGCTTATGAGTTTGAGAAACATGCTGGTTGCAAGACCAAACACCCGAATAATCACATTTACTTTGAGAATGGGAAGAGTATTTATGCTGTCGTCCAAGAACTGAAGAGCACCCCTCGGGACATGCTATTTGCGACAATAGAAAATGTGACTGGATCTCCTGTAAACCAGAAAAATTTCCATTCTTGGAAAGGTGAGTTTGTTTACTTCATCCAAAGAAATTTACTGATGTCTTTTATCCCTTAAATAATAAATATTCTTTTCCATATTGCATTTCAGACAATCTTACATTTCTTTTTTCTTCTCAGCTTCGTATCAAGCTGCAAACCTTGAAATTCAACGTATTTATAATGGGAAGGATTTAATGGTCATGCATCCTAAATAATGATGTCTCTTGTGTCTAAGTTCTTGAGGTCAGTGGACAGCTGATATGCATGTTGCTGATGTACATGACTATACCTTATTGGGAACTTTAGGTATTTTAGATATTGAGTGATAATTGCTATGTTTGGCTTTTAAACGTTTTTAGCACTAATTTCTTTTTTTTTTCTTTGATAAGATATTTCATCTGAAAGTTTTTTTTGTAGTGAATAGATTAGATGAATATAGTAGGTTTTGTATGGGATAATTTTGGAGATAGAAAATAGTTGACTTTTTGTAGGAAGTTAGTAGAATGNGTGAATAGATTAGATGAATATAGTAGGTTTTGTATGGGATAATTTTGGAGATAGAAAATAGTTGACTTTTTGTAGGAAGTTAGTAGAATGGATAATTTTGGTAGAAAGTAATTTAGTGAACAAAGTAGATAGGAGAAAGGAATTTTATTAGAATGATGTCTTTGATTTTGGCTTACAATATTTTGGCCACCATACAAATGAGAGGCTCATGCCTATTTATAGTTGGTGGCATTTCTTCTAGACAATTCTATAAAAATCTACACAAAGGCTTTCTTGGTGCCCAAGTTTGCCTAGTGAATTCTAGATAATTCTTACATTTTCTAGTTTCCTAGATTACTCTAGAGACTTGTAGAAATATAAAACAATGCTAATATTCTAAGTTATTCTAGAGACTTCTATAAATATGCAACAATGCTAATACTCATCCTTGGTGCATATTTCGGTAACTCCAATCATATTTCGTAATATTTCGAACTTTGCTCGCGGTAGTGCCTTCGTGAATACGTTTGCCAATTGTTCTTCAGTCTTGCAATGTTTGAGGTCTATTTCTTTGTTTGCTTCAACTTCTCTGATGAAGTGATATTTGATGCCAGTGTGTTTAGTTCTGCTGTGGAATACAGAATTCTTGGCCATTGCTATTGCAGACTTACTGTCGCAGTAAATCTCTGTAGCTTCATCTTGTGGTTCTCCCATGTCTTCAAGTATGCGTTTTAGCCATATAGCTTGACTTGTTGACATTGCTGCTGCAATATACTATGCTTCAGTTGATGATTGTGCAACTGTTGCTTGTTTCTTTGACGCCCAAGAGAATATTCTGGAACCTAGTGTAAATGCGTAGCTTGATGTGCTTTTCACATCATCTATTGATCCTGCCCAATTACTATCAGTATATCCAAGTAGTCTTGAATCAGGCGTAGACTGATACCATATTCCATAGTCTTTTGTTCCTTGGAGGTATCTTAGTATCCGCTTTGCTGCTCCATAGTGAAATTGACTTGGACTCTGCATGAATCTGGAAAGTAGGCTGGTTGCATACATTATATCTGGCCTTGTAGCTGTGAGATAGAGTAAACTTCCAATTAAGCTTCGAAATTGTGAGTTGTCTGATTTTGGAGTACCATCTTCTCTTCTAAGTGATTTATTGCTATCCAGGGGTGTTGCTACTATCTTGCAACCTTCCATCTTGAACTTCTTTAATAGACTAGTGGTATACTTCTTCTGAGCAATGAAGATCCCATCTTTAGATTGAGTTATCTCAATTCCAAGAAAATAGTACATTAAACCCATATCCGTATCTTGAACGTTTTCATCATGTCTTCCTTAGATTTCTCGATCATTCTTTCATCGTTCCCTGTATAGATGAGATCATCAACATATATAGAGTTTATAAGTGTACTGTTAGTACCTTGATTTTTTATGTAAAGAGTTGGTTCACTTTGGCTCCTCCTGAATCCTTGCTCAGTGAAGTAGCTGTCTATTCTGTTGTACCACGCTCGTGGAGCTTGTTTTAATCCGTATAGTGCTTTCTTTAGTTTGAGAACTTTATCTTCTTTACCTTGAACTTTGTACCCCTGAGGTTGCTCTACATAAATTTTCTCTTCAAGATAGCCATTGAGAAATGCTGATTTCGCGTCTAGTTGATAAATCTTCCACTTCTTCTGTGCAGCTAATGCAATCAGCGCCCTTATAGTATCAAGTCGAGCAACTGGAGCAAAGGTCTCATTGTAGTCGATGCCAAACTGCTGTGAGTATCCCTTGGCGACTAGTCTTGCTTTATATTTTTAGATTGAGCCATCAGCATTAAGCTTTGTCTTATAGACCCACTTAACTCCTATGACTTCCTTGTCTTGAGAAAGATCTACAAGTTCTCAAGTGTTGTTTTTCTCGATCATATTTATTTCTTCGTCTATAGCTTTTCTCTATTCTGGTTGTTTTGAAGCTGCTTCATAGCTTTCAGGTTCTATGATCATTAAGTTACAGCTTTGGTATATTTCTGATAATCTTCTAGTTTTTCTTGGTGACGATTCTGGTGAGTCGACTGGTTCTTCTATCGTTGCTTGGCGTGGGGACTCTGGTAGATTGTTCTCCTCAACAATACCATCCTGTTTTTGTGATTGTGATAGGATGCTAATAGCTTTTCTTTCAACTTGACTAGTCTCCCAGTTGTAGGTGGCATCTTCATCAAATTTAACGTCCCTACTTATAATTAGCTTCTTTGTTCTCTGGTTATAAACTCGATAACATTTTGATCGAGTGCTTTAACCTAAGAAAATTCATTTCTCTGTCTTTTCATCTAGTTTACCTCTTTTCTGTTGTAGAATATGTGTGTAGTAGATGCAGCCAAAAACTCTGAGATGCTTTGCTGATGGTTTTCGTCCGCTCCATGCTTCCACTCGTGTTTTGTCTTGCACAGCTTTGGTCGGACATCGATTTAGTAGGTAGACTGCAGTGCTTACCGCTTCAGCCTAGAAGGTTTTCGGTAGACCTTTCTCCATCATCTTAGCTCTACCTGTCTCCATTAATGTTCTGTTCTTTCTTTCTGACATGCCATGTTATTCAGGCACGTATCCAACGGTGAGTTGATGCTCCATTCCTTCTTCTTCACAGAACTTATTGAATTCATTTGATGTATATTCTTTACCTTTGTCGCTTCTAATAGTTTTGATATTGCAACCACTTTGCTTTTCGATATAACTTTTGAACCTTTTAAAAATCTCCAATACTTGGGGTTTCTCACGCAAGAAATATACCCATGTCATTCTAGTGTAGTCATCTATGAAGAGAATGAAGTACATGTTTTGCTCATATGATGGAGTACACATCGGACCACATAAATTTGTATGTATAAACTCTAATGGCTTTTTGGCTCTCCAAGATTTTTCGGACGAAAATGGTTGACGGTGTTGTTTCCTGAGCAAACATCCTTCACAAACTTCATCAATCTCTTTTAGATTGGTAGGTCTCTCATCATGTTCTTTTGCTGCAAGATCTTTAACCCGTGGAAGTGAAAATGTCCAAATCTTTTGTGCCACAACCATGACTCATCTACTTGTGCCGTCATTGCAGCATTGTTTGCGTATCTCCATTGGATTGGAAAACATCTGTTCTCCCGCTTTTTGACTTTTGCAATTCCAAGGTATTTATCTTTCTTGTCATAGATCATACAACAATCTCCTTCAAAATGTAAAGTATATCATTTGTCCATAATCTGACCTACACTTAGTAGATTTTGATCTATTGTAGGAACCAAGAGAACTTCATTGATGTATCTCTTGTCCCTTTTTGTATCGACGGCAATAATGCCTTTGCCTGTTGCCTCTATGTAATTTCCATTGCCAATTTTTATTTGTGTGCTTATTTTCTCAAGACTGCAGAAAATACCTTCATTTTTTGTCATGTGATTACTGTAGCCACTGTCTAAATACCATGTATCTAATTTCTCTTCAGATACATCCTTGTTGGAGGCATAAAATAGACTTCCTTCTATATCCTTTTCTTTAGAGAAATTAGCTTGATGATTTTCTTTAAAGCGACAGAATTTTTCTTCGTGACCAAATTTCTTACAGTTACGGCACTGTGGTTTTCCTTTAAACCAACAATCCTTCTCCAAATGACTTTTTCTTTTACAAATACCACACGAAGGGTACTTGCCACTTTTATCAATTTCTTTTCCTTGAACTTCTTTGTTTTTAGAATTGTCTTTAAATTTTTGTCCACTTTCTTTGGATTTCTGAAACCGCATATTAATTTTAGATTGAAAAGCATTTTCTGTGTTACTTTCATAACGTTTTTCTAATCTTTTCTCTTGTGCTTCTAGTGAACCCATTAATTTTGCAGCTGTTAATTTATCTATATCTTTAGACTCCTCAATAGCTGCAATAATTGGATCATATTTTTCTGTGCAAGTAATTAAAATTTTCTCAACGACTTTCTTTTGAGGAACATTATCTCCATAAGATCTCAGCTGATTTACTATTTCATCTATTCTTGAATAATAATCTTTCGCGGTTTCAGAATCTTTCATTTTCAAATTTTCAAAATTTCTCCCTAAAGTTTGAAGCCGACAAGTACGTACCTTGTCACTGCCATGAAACTCCTCCTTCAGCTTATCCCAAGCTTCTTTTGCTGTTTTAGTTCCCATAATTCTTGGAAAATAAGTGTCCGTGAAGCTCATTTGTACAGATAGTAGTGCTAGAGAATCTTTTTGTTGATTCTCTCTAACTTCCTTCTTTTGTGCAGTAGTTAGTGTGGAAATATCATCTGGGTTAGTATACCCATCGTTGACGACATCCCATAAATTTTGCGCACAAAAGTAGGTCTTCATTTTGATAGACCAAAAATCATAGTTATCTCCATTGATTGTTGGAATAGGAATAGATGAACGGAAAGCGTCTGCCATAGTATATGCTCACGCCCAATATTAATCGAACGTAGCTCTGATACTACTGAAGGTTTTTTTTTTTTGTAGTGAATAGAATATATGAATATAGTAGGTTTTGTATGGGATAATTTTGTTGATAGAAAGTAGTTGGCTTTTTGTAGGAAGTTGGTAGAATAGATAATTTTGGTAGAAAGTAATTTA
>CAIGRR010328767.1:0-13215 GCA_903798365.1 Fraxinus sp. 1973-6204 | reverse complement strand
TAATCAAAATAGTTATTTTAATAACATAGCCAGCCTAATTTTCCCATATTTAAATTAATAGCTACAAGTGAGGACGAAAATGCGCTTTACTTCCATACAACTCCAATATCTATGGAATTTTACGTTCCGAAAAATCGATAATGATGACTACAGACTAACGTTCAAGGGGTCATGAGAAGTTTTCTGATTCATTTGTAAAATATCTAACAACTTAAAAATATAATTTAAGCGATCGACGTATATCATAGAAATTTGACAAAGACTATGGAGTGGACGCGGTCTGATTCGATCCGATTATAAAAGGAACTGAAATAAACCAAGTACCAAACATTTTGGTGCAAGCAAAAAGAGAA
This sequence comes from Fraxinus sp. 1973-6204, assembly GCA_903798365.1. Classification (NCBI taxonomy): domain Eukaryota; kingdom Viridiplantae; phylum Streptophyta; class Magnoliopsida; order Lamiales; family Oleaceae; genus Fraxinus; species Fraxinus sp. 1973-6204. The sequence continues at coordinate 12,862 of CAIGRR010328767.1, read as the reverse complement.
ATTCGAGAGAACCGAATTCTTTATTGGTTCTCAAGGCAATACCAAAAATCGGATCGAAATCGACTGGTTCTCTATGCATCGTACCAATATTCAGGGGTGGACCCAAACTTTTTGTATTGTTGGGCCAAAAATTAAAACTCTTCATATTGCATCACTATTTGCATCATTAAGTTTTTTTAAAAGGATGGAAGTTATAGTTTTGTCATATAGAATACCGTTCGAACGAGTGCCTCAAGGACGATTATGCCTTTTGACACGTCGTTGACATATTTGATTATGTTTAAGAGTTGTCTTTTAGAATGATTAGGCTTTTATGAAAAAAGTAACTTTTAAGTTATATTCGACAAAATAAATAACATTAAAAGTAAATTTGTCTTACTTTTAAACACGACTACATATAAAACACTAATCATTTAGTAGAGAAACCGGAATCCAACCAACCGGATCTATCTGATTCCGGTCCGATTCCACCTGTTCCGGAAAAACAAAATCCACCCCTAAGCTCAATTCGTTGTTAATCATAGCGAAAAAGTAGCAGAAACTATCAGCTCAAAAGTTGCTGAGTATATCATTTATCTTTTTTACTACACAGAAATAATCTACACACAGAAACGGTATTTCTGACACGAAATTGTAGCAAAACAAAAACAAAAAAGCGGTATCCAACAGCCATCAGAAACAACACTAGTAAATTTTTCCACCTGGAGTTACTGTCGGGAGATATGTCGTACACATTTTGAAGAGCCTGATAGCCAGATATGGTCCTTACCTGGCCAACGGCAAATGAAGTGCCAATGTACTCATTCTCCAAGAGTCCCTGAAGCAAAAGAAACGACTTTTTTCAGATTGATAATCAATATCAGTATCCTTGGATACAGGAGCTCGTATTTGCATACACAATTAGGAGCAAAGGATATGCACCATCGCCACTCCAATGCGAGGCCATTATAACCTGAGCATCAAAAAAAGGTAAAAACTAGTCCCCTTTTCCTAAATTTTCTAAAAAATGCACACTTTTGATGCAGAGCAGCCAAAAGAAAAATAAAGAGAAAAGAGGAGATGAACACTATTCTCTTGAGGTGGGTAGGGAGGAGATTCAGGTTTTATTTTCTCTTTTATTTTTATTTTTTTAAATTATTCGTGGTTACCATTTCATTTCTCTCAGTGCAATGAATACACATGCATTGCACGTGACATTTTAACGGTGAATTCCACAGTTTCCGTCCATTGGGGTCGGAGATGCTGAAAAGCTGAAAGGTTGAGGACCCAGGTGCAAAGAAATAGGTTGAGGACCCGTTCGCACAATTTACAAGTTGAGGATCTCCACGGATACCTTCCTATATATTAGTATAGGTATTACAGGTGATGGGTAAAGTGGCGTGGTTTATAATGTACAACCGTAGAGACAAACTTGCCTGGACAGCGTAAGTGTGGAATGCAATATAAGATACAGGATACATCCATACTGGTTTGGGCAAAGCGCTTCGAATTCTTAAATACCCGGCCGAAAGCATCATTACCACCTGAGAGGGAACAGATAACCAATATTAACTCTATTGAATTACTCTAACAATTACATTAAAGGAAAATCCAGACAAGCTACCAATCAAAAGAAATGGAAACGATCTAATAGATTGTAAGACCAATACTCGTGAAAATATATAGAAACGTGCCAAACATATATGTTTTTAGATAATAAGATGATTTTTTTTTCATTATACAATCGAGTGGGATGGAACTTACATGTAAGTTAAACAATATTAAGATGCTCCAGAAGATATCTTGACAAATGGAAGTAATGACCAGGACTAGTCCCTCATTTACTAGAAGACACGCGAAGAAATTGAGCACAAAGTACATCAACAAGCTGAACTGATCTCTCAGCCCTATCAGGAAGTAAAAGACGAGACTTGATGAGATCGAAATGAGAAACACGAATGGGATACTGGACAGAAGTTGCCCGAGTAAGAAGTCTAATGTCCCAGAATGCCAGTTTGATTGTTCACATGCATAAATCTGCATATCAAAGAGCAACTCACGATGAATTAATATAACAAAAAGGATCTTGCAATGCTGCGACTGCTTAGTAGTAAGATGCTTGATGCCATGTTTGGTAACAGTATTAAGGAAGAAAAATAAATAAATTGTCTAAGATACTCGTAATTTTAATCTAATCCAGTACCGTGCTACGTCTCTTTCATACAAAATGAAGTATTATGCTTCCAGATCTCAAGTTGACAAGAACTAAATCAATTTATGTTTTGCATCAACAGAAGGTATATCGGAGATCATTTTATGGATGCAATATTAAAACTTCTAATGTGTAAAATAACTAAACAGGTAACCCATTTAAAAGCCTCACATCCAGCTATGAAAGCTTGATGTGCTCACAACTTTGGAGTTAATAATACATTCACGAAACATCACCTGCCTGAAATTATATGAGGCTTCCCAATCATCCATTATGTTGCAGTATACATTGCAACTATAAAAATATGTGATAGATTTCAACATCTATATTCTCCAATTTACATGCGTCTTAACAATCATTTGCACAATTTAAAACCCAATTTTGGTACATCATTAATATTCATGAGCTAGGCGTTACATATGAGTTAATAATTTCGACTACATTCACAATAACATTTTGAGAAAACTTCACATATTATGTGTAGTATGAATATCGAAAATGTCATGAAGTATTTCAGGCATATGCAATTCAAGTACCACAAATTATGCCTTTATTATATCAACAAGCGCCAGAACTACTTATCACCAACAACAGTTGAAAGAGAGAAGTTTTCTCAAGTATAATGAAATATCCAGAGAGCTTCTTCGAAGATTACTGAACACCACTTGTATTACCAAGAAGCATCCTAGCAGCAAACATAATTTTTTATAAAGAAAAAAAAGGTTGTGAGTTCCCATTACCTTGATTTCTTTCAGCTGTGCAGGCACACCAGCAACACTCAGAATAGAAGAAAACGATACAAATAAAAAAATTGCAGCAACTCTTGTCTGCAGTTTGTTAAGTATGTATTATGTTAATCAGAAGGAAAATAATAGAAAGAAGCAGTGAACAAAAATCATATGCAAGAAGACAGAGAAAATAATGTGAAGGCAAAGAGAGCTGCTCCTCATGGGATAGCACTAGTAACATTTCCCTTTATCATTATGGAGCATCTAGTAGATAGTTCTTCTGTTTTGTCATCTGTATCCTATTTTTTCCTGCAAGTCAGTAGGGTGCCTGTGTTGAGTGGGTGGGTCGGTGGGTTTGCGTGGGGGATTTGGCAGCGGGGGGTACTCTATCTTCTTTTTCATCTACTCCCTCTTTGTTCCGAATTGAACACCTTCGTTTGAATTAATTTCAATTTCAAGCCAGTATGTGTCAGCATTAATAATCACATGGTCCTGTGGAGCGCTCTGACTGAAGGAAATATCTAAGCAAATTACCTCACAAGGGTTATCATAACTAACTAATGATATAGTTCAGTATTTATTCTGCATTTATTAATTTTCCTAAAAATACACAAGTCAACAGCAGAAAATAAAAAGCAATCAAAAACACAAAATACTTGTCGAAGTAGAGGCAAATTGGTGACTTCATAGTGTCACAAGATTCTACCTATAACACCATTCTGTGGGAAATATTAGAGCTAATTGCCCTAGAGCTACAAGGGACCACCCAATCTTGGTTACATCCTCATATTTTCCCCAGGAAGACACTTAAATTGACTGAGGAAAAGAAAATAAGCAAAAATGGGAAATTCTTTAGTTTGGTGGCGGTAATTGGTTTGGCAACATCATAAACTGTATGAAGTCCTTACAAATAGTTCTCAATTTTAGTCAAATGAGCATTATAAACCAATAAATAAATGGAAATTGTTTATTTCATCAAGTGTTTGAAGAAAATGTAGAAGTGTCACACTGCACATTTGAAATATCAGGATATTTAGAACAGGAAGAGAGTTTTTACCGTAACTAATGAAACTTACCCGAATTGATGATAAAGAATGTCCCAGTCCAGAAAATACCGTACCAATACATAAGGCCAGAAGCATGTAAAGTATTAGCCGAAGCCAATAGTATTTCCACTCCCTTGACATAATCAATAAAGATCTCCACGTCAAAACTGCAACTCTTGTTGCACAGCCTGCCTTTCCCTTGCTTTTGAGAGATGGACCTTCCTGTAGCAATAGTTGTTAGGAAGAAGTAATTGAGACCAAAACACAAGACTGACCATTTGTGGCAGCATGACATCCAAAGGCAGAAAGAGTACTCATCTACCATTTTGAATGTATGAATATGAATTTAAGAATGTCTTATAGCTGTCAATATCTAATGCTTCCTAGTTCCACTAAAGGAAAAAGGTGCCAATCTCTCAATCATTGCATTGAAACTTTACTAATGGAAATAGAACAGGTTGTACAATCCAATTTGGTCAGTAATTAATGCTGATAACTTTTTTGGTTTGTCTTCGTTAAAGTTCACAAACTGGATTGCACAATGAAATATATAACAGAAGGAAATACGTTAACACTAGGATTTACATGGAAAATCCAAAACAGGGATAAACACAAGTTTTTTGACTTGCAAATCTTTTAAGAAAAACAATTGTAAAATAACTTATCGCAATAAGATAATAGAAGACTCCGATACTTGATTTTCACAAATTCTGATTGGATTATGACTATGGTTATGAAGGGAATGAAGCGTAAAAGTTTTATCATGAATTGTAAATATCAAGAATTTCAGCATAATTAGCAACCATGCCTTCTCAGAAAGCTTCAATATCATAGTCTCAACTGCAGCAGCATCCCGCGATGATATGTAAGTTGCTTCAAGGGTACGTATTGCTACAGCTGTGTCCATATTCACTGATGAAAGTTCCCCATGATCATCCTGTGAATATATTTCACTAATAAACACCAGGAACCAAAAGAAAAAATGCCATCATGGAAAAATATATTACATAAGATATCATGCCTAATAAGAACATACGCATAAAAAAACTAATATGTAACAATTCTGCAGAAAAAGTTAAATTAGTTACTAAGCTGCTAACCCCGAGCCTTAATCCGATACACTCATAACACAATCCCATGAAATAAATGTTAGTCAAACCAGAAGGGTAAGAATATTGAACAATAGTGAGTTACACACCTGCCAATTTTTGCACATAGCAATAATCCGGTCGAAGTCCGTATTTATTGCACGGAGGAAGTGATCGGAAGGGCTTTGCATAATTGGACAAGGAAATCCAGCATTTGCGAAGTGCTTCACAAATAAGCTTGTGTTAGGATTCCACAATGTACAATGCCAAAAGAGGAAACAAACGGGAGCTCTTATTTATTTATTTTTATTTTTATTTTTTTTAGCATAGTGAGAATTCCGAGATCCTAGTTTACAATAATATCCTCACCAAATAAATAATGTGTGCGTGAATTTGAATTACCATTCTTTTTAACTGAGTTGGGGCAAAAGGTTTGGTAAAATTTATTACTAATACTGAGGGCAATCTAATGTGTGTTAAAGAATACGTCGTTTGACTCGGACGCATTACTTGAAGATTTTCTGGAGCTCTAATGACCTCAAAATTAATTAACTTCAATTGTTAGGTAAATCATATTTTCAGGCATACAATACCTGCAAACAAGCCAGAGTTTCCCCAAAGAACAATGTGTTCCCGTTTGAAAGAAGGCAAATGCGATCGAAAAGACCAAAAACTTCTGTGCTACTCTGATAAATGGTAAAAATCAGAGTGCATCCTGTGCTTGCCAGCTTCTTCAAGGTAACCATCATCATGAGTGTGGAGACACTGAACATGAAATATGTTACCAGTAGTTGAAAAAGAAAAAAAAATTACGGAGATGAATAAAAAAATTCAGCCAACACATATTTGTGGGTCTATGGGCTAATGTAAGACACCACATAAAATAGTCGTATGATAACAAAATACAAAGGATGAAGAAACGGGGTAATGGGATGCGTAAATATTATTCCCTTTAAAGACATAAAAATCACTGATCTCAATTTTAAATATATTATGACACATCAACGAACTTCATAGAAAAGGTCTTTAAAATCTAAATATAGGTTTTGAAGTAAAATGAAACCTGTCAAGATGATGAAGAGGCTCATCGATAAATAAGACGTGTGGTCTCATCACAAGTTCCCTGGCAATGCTGACCCGCCTTCTCTCACCCCTAGGAAGACCCTTCATATAACAGTGGCCACCTATGAGTTTGTTGGCATAATCCCCCAGTGACATAGCAACGATGGCATCCTCCACCACACTCCTCTTCTGGAAAAAGAACCCAGGAAGCTGAAGCAATGCAGAGTAGTAGAGGAACTCGCGTACAGTCAAGGATCCAATAAGTGTGGTTTCTCTCTCAACAAAACCCTATGAAAAGACAAATGAGAGTAAATAGGCTAAAATAGAATTAGAAAAAAAGTATGTGCCTTCTCATGTGGACATCGCATGCAGAGGTCAGTTTGCATCTGCACAGCATATCATCTATGATTATAGGCCATAGCCAGTCCACATTAGTATTTTGTGATTTACAATTCAATAAGCTCAATATACATCAAGACATTTTTGCACCAATTCATCCTAGCAGTGATTAAAACACAAACGTGTCATTTCAAGTACAAGGATGGCTTCACAAATAAAAATGCCAATAGAGCGCACCATTTGAACATCACCAAAATTGTTTATTATGATAGTAGTCAAGCTGAATCTCACCTTACACAACTGTTTTATCTTTAATATTCAATTTACTAAAACTTAAATCAGTTGAAAGTTATACACTATTAATTAGCTTCTAACATCAATACTTCTTCTTATATGAACAAAATAGTTAGAGCATGAAAACTTCAAAAATGGATTAGGATATTTGCATCTCAAAATGTCGAGTAGAAACAATATATGGTAAATAGGAAATATTTGATAAATGTAGCCTTTTGGATTGACCGAAATCAAGGCAGAATGACAGAAGTTCAGGAATACATTATTGCAAGCACCATTTAGGAAACTTCTTCTAGATAATAAAAATTTTAAAATATATCTCAACTTTCTACCTTCAATAAAGGAGTTGAAGATTATGTTAACAAACATGGAGAAAAGCAAAAGGCAAGTTTTTTCAATACGGTTTTAATCAATGAAATTGATAATACTCAATCTAGTAGAAAGTAATTTTTCACTGATTATGGATGAAAGGAAAGTGGCATACAAAGGGACTTACATATGATCCATATGGCATGCATGATTTTATCCCATTGATATGTACCTCACCATACATTCTTGCTGAATCAGGCAACCTTCCTAAATTAGAAAGAGGACACAAATGTTAGATTGATTCAGCCAAACAGACATAATGCAATAAAGGTGAATCCATCCATTTTACTAGTAATACTATGTGGTTGTAAGCAATGAACCTGCAAGGGCTCTCAAGAGTGTTGATTTCCCCGACTTGGCAGGGCCCATAATCACTGTCATTGTTCCCGGCAATGCATAACCATTGGAACTCTTAACAACCTTGTCTGAATACTTCCTTTTTCCCTTTATAGTAAGGGTCAAATCCTTCCATGCAACAGAAGCACCTGCGATCTTTCTTGCAATAACGGCACCCTCTGGCAAGGGTGAGGATGGCAGTAACCCACTATTGATTTTGGAGAGAGAAGGGGAGGCTGGAGTAGTTGCAGCATTAATGGAGTCGCCTCCTCCTTCCTCAACCTTAACCTCAATATCTGTATCATCCCAGACCGGTGAATCCTCGAATGAAATGGGCTGTCTAAGCACACCAGGTTTCCTTAAAAAGAAGAAATTGCTCGAAGGCACCCTACTTGCTGGACTGCTTGCCGCAGATGATGACGATCTATAATGATCCGATTGAGAATGTATTTCTTCCATCGATTCCAATTCAATAGTTTTGCACCCTTTTATCACAACACCCAAGTATGATTAACACATTTTCAGACTTTATTATAATTCAAAAAACGAACTTCTTCTTTAAAAAATTTCTCCATACTGTCGTAAAACGTTTATAGTGATTACCCCAGCTGAATCTGAATCAAAGAACATTGGAGTTAATGAAAGAATGAAGTTAAAGACATTTAAGTGGCAAAAAATATAAACAAGTACTCCCATATTTCGATATCAGCAGGTAAACCATAATTTTAAAAAGAAAAAAAAAAGTTATTCAAATAATAAAAAAATTCCCACAAATTCCAAGCTACATTACATTGCAGAATTCAAATCTAACATGAACAATCCCAATAAATTAAGAACCTTTATTTCAAAAACATCTACTTAAATTCAGAAAATGGGAAGCACGTGTATTTCTTGTTTTAGATGGATGATTCGGAATAAAGCTCAAACCTTTCTTTATTATTTTATCAATTTGCCAAAATCTGAAACTTAGTAACTTAAACCCCAAGAACCCACAAGCCAGACTATTTTTTTTATAACAACACAAACATCTCAAATTACATAGTCAATACACATTTATTAATAAGAATTAGCATTCGAAGAAAACTCCAACAGTTTTCAAGAAACTTTAACTTGAAAAGGGAATGAAGTTGAGAGAGAGAAAAATAAGTTGGAGAACAAGAGATTACTAACCTGGATCTGGGGTTTGAGCTTACACAGGAGTGAGAACTCGAGTGTCTGAGAGAAAGAAAAGGTAAAGAGACAGAGCGTAGACTGAGGGGGAGCGAATTGATTTTGTGGAATGTGAAGTCATCAGTAGAGTTATATCTTCATGTTCTTTGCCTTTTGCTCTTTTTCCTTTTATTCTTCGACTTGGTCTCAAGTTTTCAAGAAAATAATGTGAAAATGAAAGAAGGAAAAAAGGGCTATGAATGAATTTAATTTACTTTGTCTGTATACAAACGTTGATGGCACGAAATAAATGCACACGCTCTAAGAGTCTAAATCTTTGAACTCTCTTACCTAACATTAGGATTGTCCCGTACTCAAGTATATTCAAGTATATTAATATCTCAACATTTCCTTAAGTTTGACCTCCTTAATGGTCACGAAAAATCTCGAACAAACTTGTGATGTTCAACTTTGCATAGCCCCTAAAAAAGGGCTATGAATGAATTTAATTTCGTAAATAAATGCACAAGCTCCAAATATTTGAACTCTCTCACAAAGAAATATAATTATCTCGTAAATTTATAACTCGAGCCTATTTGAGCTTGGCATCTTAATCATCATAACGAATCTATGAAAAACTTGTACTATGAACTTTACTTCGACTAAAAAATCTAAAATTCGGAATGATTGTCCAATAAGTTGTGTCCAGTACTCCAAAAGCATGTCCTACTTTTGATACCGTGGACTTGAATAGCTTATATAAAGCCTCATAAAATATAGGGAGGTATGTGTAATCGATTAAACTACTTTTTACTCGAACTCTCAAGTAAATTCACTTATTAATCCCTGGTTTCTATCAATTTATACCCTACCCTCAACTCATTTTTTAGTACTCTGCCATACTGGTAAGAAGAAGAGTGAGAAATTTAATGAAATTATAAGGTTGAAAGATTTTTTTCAAAAAATTCACCCTCCCTCAAATGACATTTGAACCCATGTCACTATTCTGATGAAACTTACCTCTTACCACTTGAGCTAGTTTTGATCTCTCTAGAATACTTAAACTCAATAAGGATAATCTTTAAAAAAATATATGCATAATTTTATTTTATTTTTTTTTTGAAACTTTATTGTTAAAAAGTAAAATTCTTAACTAAAAATCTCGATAAAAAATAATTTTTTTTTTTTAAAAAAAAACTCAATCATGGAAAAAAAAAGTTACAACATCAATTTAAAATTTGAATTCTAAAATTGGGAGAAATATTAAGGGTATGTTTGAGCTACATTATTTTGGAAGAATGTATTCTGAAATAGTATATTGATGAAAAATGTGCAGTTGAAAAAAAAAGAAAAATTATTGATGTGATGAAAAATATTATTTTATTGAAAAATGTGTGATTGAAAATGAGTAGAAGAATGAGAATGAAAATTTTAACGTGACTCAAATAGGGGTTAAACGCATCAAGAATTCTTCCACTTACAGCATTATTAACTATTCCCTTTCAATGTGGAAATTAAGGGGAGGGTCATGTTTGGAGACAACATTTCAAAATTAAGTTTTTTCCTTCAAAAATCAGATGATAATTCATTTGTCAAATATTAATTAATTTAATTAAAATACACTCGCCCACCCCTCACCTAAACCCCACTTTACCCCGAACCCTAATTTCATTTCACATATCTTTACTCTATCCCTTCTCTCTTTTTGCCCCACCCACCCTCTCTTTATCGAAATCTTCCCACCCTTTCCCCCACTATCTTCCTACCAACTGTGCCGCTGTGGGTCGAGGCGGCGTCGCGCTATGCTGTGTAGCTGTGACGTCGCCACAGTTGACCTTGTTTTTTCCAACCAGAGTTACAATATGTGGTGGGTTTTTATATTTATGACCAGATTTGTTGTGTGGATGGTGATGGTGTAGGTGTAGGTGGTGATGTGGTGGTTGTGCTCGATGTTGTGGTAGATTTAGGATTTTAGGTATTGGGGTGAATTAGATTTTGGATATAGATCTTTGGTGTTGGTGGTGGTGGTAGTGGTGGTGGTGGTGATTGTGCAAATGGTGGTTGTGCTAATAGATACATGTTAATTTGTACATTAATTTTAACCGGTCACAAATCAAATGTCACGTCTCTTTATGCAATGATAACAAGTCACAGATTCAAATGTATATGGCATAGTACATATTGTTCACGAAAAAATTTGTTCGTTTTAAAACCATAAGTGTACGGTTCGTTAACAAATAGTCAAATGGATTTTGAGTCTATGTATCGTTCCCACAAGGATTGATTAGTTCTAATTCTAATTACCATGATCTTAACCGAAATAATGAAAATTGAGAATGTTTGTTTTAATGGAATTATAACTAAATTAATGATAAGTNGTCAAATGGATTTTGAGTCTATGTATCGTTCCCACAAGGATTGATTAGTTCTAATTCTAATTACCATGATCTTAACCGAAATAATGAAAATTGAGAATGTTTGTTTTAATGGAATTATAACTAAATTAATGATAAGTATGCAAGTATGAATGAATTAACTAACTAAATGCAAATTGGCGATGAATGTAAATTGAAGTGTTTTCTAATATGTGATGAATGTATTAGAATCATGAATCCCTATGTAATATTCTTTTTAAACATAATTTTACACTTTGACATGTATTTGAAAATATCGAAGAATCAATGCTTCTTAATTATTTAACAATCTCTCTCGAAGAAAGTTAAACATATTATCATATATGACCCAATTATATTTCTATGATGGATGCAAATATACAAGAATGCATGAGTTTTTATGAACATTTAAAGATTCACATAAGATATAGCTGTATATTTATATCCCCTATCGGACCTTATAATGATTTATATATGTCGAATTTATTTTCTTTCTCTCGAATGCATGAAATAAATCACCAAACTCACATAATTACGTGCACAATAATCATGAAGAAATTAAAATCATATAAACCATTCAAATATCCAAAACATGTTTTTATTGTCAAGAGTGTAAAAACTAAGAATTAAAAATCATAAAACATAGTTCATCGTTCTCCTAGCACAATAAAAACATAGCCTAACATGGATAAATNAATCACCAAATTCACATAATTATCGCGCACTATAATCATGGAGAAAATAAAATCATATAAACCATTCAAATATTTCAAAACATTTTTTTGATGTCAAGAATGTAAAACTAAGAATTAAAAATCAAATTACATAGTTCATCGTTCCCTAACACAAATAAATCTAGCCTAGCATGATGGAGAGAAGAAAATCTGAAAAACAATGAAGGAAAGACATCACCAATTGAATTCTTGAATTTAATCTTCTCTTTGTGATGTTGTTATTCGTGTTCTTGCCACTTTTTCTCTTTCAAAACTTTGATAAAACTCATTCCCTCGTTATGGACGGCTTTAGGGCTTAAATATCATCCCAAGATTTGTTTTCAAAGATGTTTGAATTGAAAAAGAAAATCAGAAATTTCTCGTGCCGGAAGACAACAATGCGGCCGCATGGTATGAGCCATGCGACCGCATGGTTCATAGAGATGAGCCACTTGAGGTCCCTGCACACTCCCTGTATACCATACAGCCGTGTGGTTATACTTTTTTCCCACCGGACAGTTTTTAGTAATTTGATCATATCTTTCACAAACAGCCTCTCCCAAATTGAGTTTCCTAAAAATAGAAAGTAACATCAAGTTAATACTCGCACCAGTATCACAAAAAGCATTAAAAGTACCAGCTTTCCCAATTGAAATAGGTAAGGTAAAACTCTATGGATCCTTAAGCTTGGGAGGCAATTTCTTTTATATTCTTGCACTGCTATCTTCTGTTAGTGTCACAGTTTCAAATATTGGAAGCTTTTTCTTGTTTGATATCGCGTCCTTCAAAAATTTTGCATAGCTTGGAATTTGACGTACTACGTCTGTGGACAGGATATTAATGTGGAGTTTCCTTAGCACATCCAAAAACTTCTCAAACTGCTGGTCAAGCTAGTGTCTCTTCAAACTTTGTGGGAATGAAATAAGAGCGGTTGCCTTAACCCGCTGTGTATCTGAACTATCTTTAGTAGATGCCTCTATCGTCTGTTCAATCAGTTCCACTTTCTCTTTTTCAGAAGACTCCACTCTCTTTATCTGCACCGGCCTTTTCACATGTATCTTAGGTAGCTGAATTTCACTTCTTGTAGTAATGGCTTGAGCATGTTCCCTAGGTTTCACTTCTGTATTGTTTGGCAATGCACCAGGCACTCTTCC
>CAIGRR010328734.1:0-12330 GCA_903798365.1 Fraxinus sp. 1973-6204 | reverse complement strand
TGACCCGTGAACCGCCCGCTCGGTTCACGGGTCGACTCGCGGTCCCGGATCGATCCGGGTCGATTTTTACGGATTTGATCGGCCTGTCCGTCTTGACACCTCAACAACATTATATCCCGAATAGAAGCACGTGTTAGTATTGTCGTTGGTCTTCAAGAAGATGAAGCAACCCCTGGCATCTTTTTGAATCTACAAATGCAGATTACAAAGGTAAAATTGCAAGTATATTTGATTTCCATAATCTTTCATATATTGTATTTATTTCACTTGTTTATTTAAAAGAAATTATATACAAAATATTCATTATGTACAATTTTAACTCAACTTACGTATTGTAGCCGGTTTAAGCTTGAATAAAGGAATATAATTTTTACAACTTTATAACGCTTTTGACGAATTTTATGTTTACCTTTTTCTTACTATTACATGTTTATTTTGATAAAATATAATTTCTTTGCATCTTCATTACACTCAATTTTTTTTTAAACAAAAAATAACAGTAATCGATTCATTAGCGTGATTGACTTGCCCTACAAAGAGATAAGCTCGCCCTGAGCCTCACATCACTGCCACAAGCCCGCTCGTGATCAACTCGACTCACCTTCCATAAGAGCACGAGTCGACTTGTATGATGGATGAAAACAATTAGTATGAAATAAGCTCAATTGGCTTAGCCTTGTAGTTAAAGTTGTCATTGTAATGGATAATAATTACATTTAACATAACGTTTTAATTAGAAACACATCGTTATTTTATGACACTTTCTTCCCATTCTCCTCGCTTTACCCGGCAGCCGGCACGGCGGCACCCCGAACTTTCCATTACCTCCTCCGGCTCCGGTACCCTCAAGTGAAGCAGAATCACGCACACATAGGCGATACACTTTTCTCCCTGTAATTCTTCTCGAATCACTTACGCTGAAATGGAACGTCTGAAGAAGCTAGAACAAGTACAGAGGACGATACATGTGCTTCAATCAATTGACATTATTGACCCTTCCAACAAAAACGCCGATTCCGATCGCTTCCTCGCAAATTTCACCCTCCTTTTGGTACCTATTTACCACTTCTACCTTTACTCCCCTTTCATTCATCTTTCGTAACTTGTTTAGTATTAATAATGCTGTAATCATGAAGTAGACAAATTGAATGTAATGTATTTTAGGCTCTAATGACGAGTGTTTTAGAGTTTGCTTGTTTTTCAGTAGTACTTTAATAAAAGAGAAATCTTTGGCTTTTGCATTTAGGTGGTTCGATGGTTTAATTAGGAATTAAGAAATATTTATGCGCGAATATATAATACATATTTGTTGTGAATGTGTGGAAGTAATTCAATAATAACTTTCTTCCTACAATTTATTTCTCCTTTCTTGTGGGGTTTTCTTTTGGTTCAACTATGTGACTTTGTTAAACTTAAACAAATACTAATTGATCGATTGAGCTCTTTCCTCTTGCTGATCTTAACTACAATGCATTGAAGGTACAACATTGCGGTAAGCTTGACATTACCGCTAAGTGCCAATTGATTGCTGAACATATTGCGAAGGTACAGTTACTCTGCTTTCAACTCCTTGGCAAGTCAAGGGCACTGTAAGCTTGCACATATTATTTATACTTTGGTTTGGCAGATTTCAACCGCTTATCTCACAGGAACATTGCAATGTGATAGTGGGGAAGGTATGTTTCATTTGATAGCAATAGTTATAATGGTCGATTTACTACGATTATTGTTGTCATAATTCTTCTATGTGACTATTCTTCCATTGGATGGTCGTGGTTTTCCATGTGTACCAGAAACCATTCTTTGAATGCTTTTGGAACTAAATTTCATAAAGAATCTGAAAGTAAGTAATATATAAGAAATCTAATCTTTAGATCCTTCTACTGTTCTGTATTACACTTATATGAGATGAAATTACAGCAATAACAACAAGAACAAGCTAAGCCTTGTTTCCCCCAAATTTAGAGTTGGCTACATTTTTCTCCACTCATTCGGTAACAGTTCATATTATTTCAAGATTTTAAGCAACCAGATCCCGAGCAACTATAACAGAGGAATGAATTAGTCCACCCCTCCATCTTCTGACTTGTTCTACTAATATCACATTGCTCTTATGAACAAGAGACAATTTTCAATGCAAAACACATCCTAACCATCTAAGGCGTCTGTCCCTTGATTTATACTCAATTGGTGCAAGCTCCACCTGTTGGTGCTTATTCTCATCTCTTATCTTATACATTTTACAATGACCACACATCCAAGATTCTGTTTTCTTTCCTCCAGAATTCTGTCCTTGGCCAAATCCTCTCTCTTCAAATCTGTTCCCAGCCTGAAATGTCTTATTCTCCCTCACATAGATACTATGGTCCTCTGTACATCCTGCTACTCCGTGATCCACGGTTCTGATAGGAAGTAGAAGACACGTCTTCTAAAATACCCAAAAGCATATGTGAGCCATAGCTAATTGTCTGTTTCATATACATGGGGAAATAGCTCTTCAGAAAGTACATGGGGACTCTATTAACAGCAATGCCCTGCCTGTCATCTGGACTATGAGCCATGAATGCAAGCAGATTTGGACGTCAAGATAGCTATTATTTATGTAAACATTTAACTATCTTAACTTCATCTTTATGTTGCTTAGACATCAAGTATATTTGCAGGTGAAAACCAGATTGAAAGTGCTGTATCACTGCGTTGTTACCATAAAGTAGATCCTGAACCAGTGCAAAGTATCTCTGATGAGGTGGCAATGGTGGGGTTGGATGCCATGCTAAGAGCAAGTTCAACCCTAGAAGATTTTGTGAGTACTAATTTGATGCATCTGAGTGATAGATTTTAGGATTGCATATTTCTTTCTGAATTATCTGCATATCTTTGTGCTGCTCAATAATCTATTTAGTATTTATTACAATTTCATACCCCTTATTTTATGGTCGTCTTGCTAGGGATGGATTGGGCACTCAAATACCACAATATGCCCTCTTTCATGAATGGATGCTTACTACTTGGTCTCTTTTTTATTCACCAGTGACAGTTAATTTTTTTATTTTTTATTTTTCTTCTTCTAATTTAACAGAAAGGAAATATAGTAGGCAAATTCTGAGCATAACCTGGAGAAGATCACTAATATAAACTTCGTTCTTGCAAGATTTTGTTACTTACTAGGAGTGAAGTATTATTTACAACCATCAGCAATATGACATGATATTTAAGTTTTTGCCAAGTTTTAAACCGTCAAGTTCTATTAAATTGTGAAGCTGACAGCTTACACTTTCTCCGCAAAAATGATATCCCTTTCCCTGTTGGTTTCTTTGACTGGAAATATTGTCGAGTATATGCACAAAGCATTGTCATCGTTGTGATTATTATTAACCTTCCTCAATTTAATTTCTCTCTCGCCATTTTAGGACCTTTTGTGACAAATGTAGTCTTTGTTGTATAATTAGTAAATCTTGTTCTGGTTGCTGAACTTTTATATGATGGTTTTATCAGAAACAATCTTGTATAATCATTTCAGAATAACAGTGCAGGTCATATTTTATGTTCCACAACTTGGACGCATACCAGCCACAGTCAATTTTCAGATATTTACCAATGCTTTCATTTACTGAAAGTTATATTTATCAGGTGAGTGTCTTAACAATTTCGAACTTCTATTGATGGATGAAAAAAATTGAGCATTTTGTGAGTATATTAGGCGAAGCTGGTACGGTGGTTGTAAATCTTTGTGTCATGTTCCTGGAGAAAAAACTGAATAATTCAAGCTGGTGGAGAAATGGATGCTGTTTTACTATTGTCCACCATCTTTTCTTTTTCTTTTTGGACCTTGGGATAAATTAAATTTACTCAATGGATAAAAGAATGATCGGCTTTAATTTCCTGAAAATGCATCATTTCTGTGTCAGATATCAGAAAAGATGGAGCTTTAGCTACAAGGTTGTACTTATTCTTGTGTCCTGATTGACTGTCATATGATTTTGGTGATACAGTTGGATGGTTTAAATGAGAAGCTACTGCAGCTGCCTACTGGTGGAGCTACTCTTTTGGTTAGAGATTATGATGTGAGAACTTAATGGAACTTAAAAACTCCGTATAAAACTAATGTTCAAATCAGCATTTGATTCTCCCATTCAATTTTGACTAAAGTGCAGGTAGATGAACGAAGCCTGAGTTCTACATCTGCGAGAATGTTAAGACATGATCCCTTCAGACCTCTTGTAATCGTACTTGAGCATCAAGGGCTTCTGACAGAAAGGTTCAGGGTCATGCTTCTTTCCGTTCTACTTCCACTTCTATTTTTTTCTTTTCCCTCTTTCTCTTAACTGAAAACTTAGGCATTGAGGTGCTTAAATTTCTTTGTTTGGTTCACCCCTTAATGCATTCAGGATTAAAGAAGAACTTACGAGTGGAGAGGAATACTGGGCTCTGGAAAGAAAGCTATGTTGTGCACTGATGAGTGACAATGAGGTTTACCTTTATTTCCTTTGCCACTTTTTGCCAAGAAATAATAACTAATCACAGCTACTTGTTGTCCATGTTGGCGTGTTTCTTTCAGAAAAGAGATAGTTAATTCATAAAATGAAGAAAAGACATGGAGATGATGAAATTTTACTTGAAAAATTGTGAAGGGATTACCTCAGACTAGCCCTCCAATATCTCTGCAATACCTGTGAACACAGTATTTAAGAAGACATCGTTTTGAAGGCAAGGCCAATGTTTTACATGGCTGATTTTGATTTAAGATATTCTTACACAGATATCGATTGAGGATGCAATAAGGGCTATTCATTTGAAATCATTTGACTATCGCGTGCTTAACCTTCTCTTGTATCACATGAGAGGCGAAAAGGTATTGTTCTATAGAGCACTTTCAAATGTCATATATTTGCTTATTTATTATATATCAAATATCACATCAAGTGAGAATTATTTTTACGACGATTATAGTCCTATGCAATTCAATTATTTCAATAATACCTTACTTTTTATTTTTCAATATGTATTTAATTTACAAACTGCAATAAATACTACAAAATCTTTTTTTAATGCATATTCCTTATATTCAGTATCTTATTTTTCGTTTTTCAATATATATTTAATTGACAAATTGTAATAAATACTATAAAATCCTTGTTAATGCATGTATCTCTATTATTAATTCTCAATTAATTAACATTAACATTCATTTAATTAATATTAATTAGAATTTCATATTCACGTCCATGCCTTTGTTATTAATTCTCAGTTAATTAACATTAACATTCATTTAATTAATATTGATTAGAATTTCACATTAAAGAATACAACTCATTATTCACTTCCATTTGTGCTAATCAGCATCCAGTTTCACTTAATTGAAAATTAAATTATATTCATTTAGTATAAATAATTTAACATTCATTGTCACTTGTATATTCCTTGGTGTTAATTCTAAATTAATTAACATTCACGTTAATTCGTGAATCGTATTTGTCATTCATCTTCATTTAT
The DNA here is from genome assembly GCA_903798365.1 of Fraxinus sp. 1973-6204. NCBI lineage: Eukaryota > Viridiplantae > Streptophyta > Magnoliopsida > Lamiales > Oleaceae > Fraxinus > Fraxinus sp. 1973-6204. The sequence goes on along the minus strand of CAIGRR010328734.1, from coordinate 6,837 downwards.
GCATTTAGTTATAATTCTAATACTCACTTTCAAGTACGTATTTCATTATTTCCTCAATGTATAATAATAAACATTTATTTTCAAGGGCTTGTATTTCTCTCATTTAAAAGGGTAAACGTTTCAAAGTACTTATAAAGTATTTCAGAATAACGTGCAACGTCCGTTCAACTCTTACTAGTACAATGAAATTAGAGAAGTAAATGATACCATAGATGTTTCTTTAGTACCTTTGACTACGATAACTGTAAACTTGAGGCCAAAAATATGCGTATTTCTCAAATGATACAAAGATTCCTAATCTATTTATAGATAATAAACAGAAACTATAATCCTAAATAATAGGCTACAGTTACAATAAAAGAATTACAAAAAAGAGTCTTGAGGTTAGGAAGACTAACCCAAATATATTAAGCTCAGTTTACATTAATATCCTTAAAATGCAACTTTTCAACACTCCCCTCTAGCTAGTTAGTAGATATCAAACAAACCAGGCTTGGAACAAAATGGCTCAAACATCACCTTTGATAAACCCTTGGTAATCTGTAAGTTGCTCCTTTGTTAAAATAAATGGCGTACAAATCATGCCAAGTTTAAGCATTTTTTTTCAATAAAGTGTATCAATTTCCATGTTTTTGTCCTATATTGTTGCACTGGATTGTGAGCTATGCAAATTGCTGCTTTATTGTTTGTATATAACCTCATGGGAACTGCAAACTGACTTCAAATTCTCAAGAAGTTTTTTGATGCACAATAGTTCACACATTCCAAGTGCAATTCCTCTAAACTCAGCCTCTACACTACTTCTGACCACTACACTTTGTTTTTACTGCACCAGGTCACCCGATTACCATTGGTAAATGTGCAATAACCTGAAGTAGACCTTATGTCACTAACTGAACCAACCCAATCAGCATATGTAAACGCCTGAACACAGAGTTTCTCACTTTTCTTAAACAACAAACCATGCCCAGGAGTAAGTTTCAAATATTTCAGAATCTTGTAAAGTGTAAACTACTTGCAAGTGTTCTACTTTTGGAGAGTGCATGTATTGACTCATTATACTTACTGAGAGAGCGATGTCACGATGTGTATGAGATAATTAAATCAACTTTCTAACTAACTTTTGGTACCTTTCCTTGTCCACCGATTCTCCATCTTTAGAGCAGCCAACTTTATTATTCGGATCAATTGACAATCTCCATAAGATGAATAAGAAATGAAGATGTTAAGATGGCCATGTGGCTACACTAAAATGGTAAGATAAGAAATGAGCTTATATAACACTTTAGAGGATTGGAGAGGTAGACTAAAATTACCATCCCTTGTTGTGATTGTAAAGGATATAATTACAGCGAAATGTTTCAGTTGATGCCGTGTAGTGATAGACTGCAGCTGAATTTAGTGATAAAATAGGTTCTGTGTAGCTGAACCTAAATTTGTACAAAACTTAGTTTTTGTTGGCATCGATAAGATTTCTTCTGAAATTTCCGTACAGTTAGGCTTCCATATGGTAATGCAGAAAGAGATTTGATGAATGGTATGGAAACAGCCTTGTAAATATTATATTGCTAAATATAGGAAGTGATATAGTTCACGGATTATTCTCTTTTGGCTGTTTTGAAGGTAAATGAATTGCATGTGGAATTTCTATCACTTTCAGAGTTGCTCGTGGAAGTATCAGATGACCTGTAAGTGATTCTTCTTCCTGGTGGTGGCATCTCTTTTGTGGTTTCTACTTGGGACTATTACACTGCAGATGTTTATATTGTACAACTAAGTGCAAAAAGTTCTATACTTTCATAATGCATGTGAGAGTATAATTTGGTTGATTTTCATTGATGCATCACAAGAAAATGCTGCAGATTTGATTACGAGGTATGTCTTTCTTTGATCTTTTATTCCTTTCAATACCTGTCTTGCCACATGCATTTTGTAGCTGCTTGAAGCTAAAAAATATTTTATTCCTCGTAGGATGACATTTTGAACAATAATTTCAACATTCTGCGCATGTTTGTCAGATACTATGGAGCTTCTGCAGCACCAGCCATGCTGGTCAGTATTAAATTAATTTTGCTAATGCAAAAAGGTTTTATGAATGGAACTATCACACCTGTGATAAAAATCAATTTCAGATCTTCCAAAGGCATTTGATGCTATTAAAGACAAATAATGGGAATGCATTTTCCTCATGATACTAAATTTCAAACTAGCAACTTCTAGAATTCCCCATTTAAATTTGCCCTTTTGGAATTTTACTAAAGACTGTTGCCATATATATATTTTAAGCAATCATTTGATAGAACAACTACTAATCTGTTACTCTTCTTTTTGTTGTGGCGCTTGTTTATTTGAACCAAAAAGTGAAACAGCTTGTCCCTGCACGAGATTAAGACAATTTTCTCAAAGTTTCTCAAGTTACTTGTAACTGGAGAATTTTCTTCCGTTAATAAGTTTAATTGAACAGCTAATTTATTTGTTTGTGCTGGCTACATATTTAGGAAAGCACTAAAAACTCAGTTATTTGCTAATACTATATTGGATTCTCTCTTTGCATGTCTGTGTGTTTTTTTGTGATGTTTGTACGTGTCCCTAAGCTGGACTTGGACTCGATTGCTTCTATTCGTGTTTGAAAATTGATGCAGTTGGGCTTGAGACCGTGCCTTTAATATATAGCATACTTGTATATATTCTTGATCAAACATACAAGAGAAAATATAAATCTGGAATGCACACTAGGGACATCATAATATTCATCTTTAACTGATGCTACAATAATTGGATCCTAAACTAAATTGATCATTTTAGATAATGTATGGACTTTGAGACTGTAGAAAAATGTAATATTGATATTTATTTGCATTTACTTATTTGATAAGTTAAGCTTTATTACCTTGTCATTGTCTTGAACCTTTTTTCTTGTACCAAGGCAAAATTTATCACTGAGGCAGAAGAAAAGTACGATCAGTTAATGAAAGAATTAGGTCCAGAACTGTCCCTGAAGTATCAGAAAAGATGTGAAGAAGCTACCAAAGAAGGTAATGTCATTTTAGGATACTTATTTTTATATTAATTCATCTCTCGTAATTGAGCCGCTGTAATCATTTTATATGCGTATAAATCAAACGACTCACTTTCCCCTCGTACTCAAATGAAATTTACATTTTTAGGTGGAAAGACAAGTGGTTCACCGTTTGGAACATGGCATTTACCGATGGTGGTTGAAGATGAGGCCAAATATCGGACTGAATGCTCGACTTCCAGGTCGTAAGTTGTTAAGAATTGGACTGATTGTGTTCAAACTCCCAACAATTGATTCATCATTATAGTTATAGATGCAATCTTTGTTCCATGAACTTAGAGATGGTTAAATATTATTTTATATTTACCAAACATTGAAACCATAAAATATCAAGCGAGTTGTTGTGGTGGGACTGATCTCCACGAAAATTGACTTTTGGAAAATCTGCAAAGTCGGTTCATTGTTTCGATCTTTTACACTTGTAGCTTGTTTGGTAAGGTGGATTCAAGAGTAGTGGATAGCACCTAATGAAAATTAAAATATTGTTAAATGTATTATTGTGTCCAGTACTGCTTGTTGACATGCTCTTTGTTTGTTATTACAATCATACTATAAGTACATAAATTTTTTTACAGAATAAACGATGGAGAAAAAAGAAAAAACAGACGAATCAGATATTGCCACGACAGCATACGTAGGATTTCTGTCAAGAATTTTCTGTACTACGGGCTTTTTCACACAGTCGATTAAAATTGATTCAATTGTCTTTAGAAAGCAATAGAATGTCAAGAGACTTGTTTCCATCTCATTCCCATCACAAATGTGACTCTTGTTCGTTTATATCTTCTGGTTCCTCAAATTTTTTTATGGCTAAACTTGAACGTTTGTTTGTCCTGATAGCATACATAAAGCATCCTGTCTTACTCAAACAAATGCAAAAATCCAAAATAAAATGTGTAAAATAGTTGGAAATAGAAAGAAACAAGTATTTATTATTCAATTAATCACGGCAATTACCCACTAGTAGAGTGCATTAACAAGATACAGAGCCAAATTGTAAACTTGTAGGTAGTATATATAATAAGCACAAGCCCAACAGACAGCAAAAGATATCCTCTCAGCCAGCTAAAACTAGATTAGTATTAATATTAAGGAGACTGAGGCCAATCATATCCAGCATCAACAGCATTAACATCATCGTAGAACCACATTTCAATGTCCTCCAAAGGATGTTCGCCTTCCCAAAGATCATCCAACATCTCGGCATAATCATCGTCTATATCGCCAGCCACAAAGTCCCAGGCTAGGTAACCAGACGAGGCCGAATAATCCGAGCAGTTCTCCCAACCATTCATGTCATAACAATCAACAACCAAGGGTCCAATCACCTTCAGTTTTGTGAACTTTTTCACAATCTTCTCGTCTAGATTGACATTCCAACAACCCCGTAGATCAAGTAATTCGAGTTGTTCGCAGTTTTTAAGAATCTCGATTACACTTTCTGTGCTAACAAGCAGGTAGGCAATCTCAAGATGCTTGAGTCTAGGCATTGTAGCAGCAATGGCGAGGGCTTCATCGTCTTGGGAAAGTTTGTTGATCACTTCTAGAGGGTGCATTATGCGGCGCAAACTGGTGAGAAATTTACAGTGCTTCCCTAAGGCTTCAAGGGCTTCGGCTCCTATGTTAATGCAGTAGCTCAAATCTAAACAAGTAATAGTCGAAAGCAACCCAGCAGCCTTTTCCACAATCGAATTGTTTATTTCACTTCTTGGCAGTCGCAGAGTCCTGAGAGATTTTGCACTTGCAACCAAAACAGAAGAAAATGAATATAATCCAAAATGTGTAAATCACACCGATGATAAGATAACGTCAATCAATTAAACACAATTTCAGTCTTGTTAAAAAAACATCAGATTAACCTCAAACTGGATATCATACTTCTTAAAACGAGTCGGCATAATACTTACTGGTTTGCAATGAACAAAATGGTCTGGTCACTAGAGAGACCGGAGACACAGAGTTTCTTGAGGGAGCCACCACTTCTCGCAATAAGCAATCGAACCATTCGGTCTACAATTTCAGGCTTGGAGTTTCGACTCCATTCCTCAATGTCTATCTCTTGCCAACAATAAGGCCCCCTTACTGCTCTTGCCCATGACTTGCAAACCCTTGGTACTACAGTAAGTACCTCAAAAAGTGACAGATTCTTGAATATTAAGCCAAGTGCATCTGGTATTAATTCATCCCATCGTTGAAAATCGCCTCCCTCATCCATTTACCTAACCTTTTCTAGTGGCAAAAATTGAAAAAGAAAATTTTCCTCTATATTTCAGAAAAGAAATCTCCAAATAATTAAAAATATTGTGAAGGAGCAGATAATGAGATGACCCACTATTGAAGTAGCAGATAGGAAAGAATAATTCTACAGTTCTACACATTAAATTATATGCTAAATAATAAAGCCTGAGAATATAAACAAAAGCAGGAGTAGGAAATGGACCATATACAAAAGAAAGGTACCATCCATTCTTGACAGAAAAATTCCACACTAATAAAAAAAATTAAAAAAAAATCTGATCAAATGTGAGAGGAATTAATGAGATTCATAGCAAAATTCAGCTGAAAATTGCTTCAAAGACCATATTGCACTTAAGTATATAAACAAACTTTCAAGAAATGTACAGATCAGCCATGGCAGATAGTAAAAAAATGCTGAAAAAAAGCAAAATGTCTAGTAAGTCATAGGAATATTGACAAGCTAAGAAGGAAATATAACCACATATACAACACACACAAATACACAGACTTAAGACATGCTCTAAAAACCAATTTTAAAAGGGCTTATTTATTTGAGAACGTCAATTAACAAGAACACACCAGTTAAACAGTAAACCAGTAAAATGTAAAGATGGGGCGTGTACAAATTAAGTAATGGTTAAAGAGAGAGTGACTCATTAAAAATGGTTAAGAACAGAAAATTACCAAGCTTTTTGTACTCTTGGATCTGTGAAGATACACCGGTTTATCCGCCTGAAATGAAGGGTCTTGAAGAATTCTTTATCTCTGTCATTCTAGAGAGAGAGAGAGAGAGAGAGAGAGAGAGTTGAGTATATGAAAAGAAACCAGAACTGATGCAAGAAAACCTTTTTCTCTTAAGTGAGAGTTAAGTTTTTTGGGGAAATTGGATTATTGTTGTACGTATGGCTTTACGTGACCATAGTTAATGATTAATAAAAGCTGAGATACATGCTTACTGTGGGAGTATTCTACTGCAGTACTGCCAAAAAGTGGTATTCTATGTTGGACTTTTATCTATGAATAGCAATTTGGTTGAATAAGAATAATGAGACTTCAAATTGCTATCATCATTCAATGGTTTAGGTAAGGAGGAACTTAAAAATAGTAAAATCATCTTCTTCCTTGCTCTTATCTCTTATTCTGCATCTCTACGTCCTCACCTCTTTCCTTTTCCGGTTTTTATTTTTCACACTTTCTTTGTCAATGTCTCTCGAATCTCCAATTACTAAGCAAAAACAAGCTTGGAACATAGACGTTGTTGAGAAAATGTAATAACGAATTTATCGTGCATAAATATGTATTCAAAAGAATCTTTTGATAAGTGAGAAATAGGACAGAGTTTCGATTTACTTGGGAAAAAATAAAGTAGAAAAATTAGTATGATCAAGACAACAGTTTGACTGTTTTTCCTTAAAACAATAATGTCTTCCACTGATTCGACGGTTCTCGACACTCATCTCCAAGGTACAACCTCTACTTGTAATAATAATACTTCGAACTGCCCCCCAGGGCACATCCCA
>CAIGRR010328698.1:0-21689 GCA_903798365.1 Fraxinus sp. 1973-6204 | reverse complement strand
AAGAAAGTATGCCGTGTATGGATAACAAAAGAAAGGTTTGTCCTAAAACTAATGTTTCCCTTGATCCCCATTCGAAAGAGAAAAATCTAATATGTGCTTTTACTTCAAAGTCATCCATAATTGCATATTCATGAAGCAGCAGCCCTTGTAGAATGCACTAAGTATGACAAAAAAGAATTCAAACAAGAAAGTAGTTAATTAAGTGAACCTGTGTGCTAATTGAGCAAAATCCTCTTCCAACTCATCATCCTCGTGATTGACATTCATAAGAGGTGCAGCTGGAGTTTTTGTTATCCCTAATGCAACTGCCGCGGTTCCTTGGAAAAGTGGCAATTACTCTCAGAAACTTAATTAAATTCAAAATTACCAAAATAACAAGATAAGCTATATACTTACACAGTGTTATTCACGAGAAGGGTGACTCACTTTTGGTATGAACGNTCAAAATTACCAAAATAACAAGATAAGCTATATACTTACACAGTGTTATTCACGAGAAGGGTGACTCACTTTTGGTATGAACGGCACTGTTCAACAAGTTCAATGATCACCTCGTCCTTTACAACCTGATATCAAATCGAAGGTTAACAAACTGTTAATATGAATAATATACAGCAGAAATATCGTTCTTCCTAAAGAAAGCTTGAATGTTAATGAACCAAAAATATGAATAAATCTACAGCAAAAATAGCATTCTTCTTACAAGAGATCTGTGCTTTCAACTTATTTATAACAAAATCTTCTTCTTACAAGAGATATGTGCTTCTTCTTTGCCGGTTTTCTTTGGAGCCGTTGTCTTCTCCAGTTTAAACAATTGTTTTCTTTTTATTTAGGGTTGAAGGGTATAAAGGAAAAAAAGAAAATGAAAAGTTTTTTTTTTCTTTTTTTTTTTAAGTGGATAAAATTGGTCAAAGGCCAAAAAAAACTTTCAGTCGGGTCAAAAGGACAATTATTACTATTCAGTCTATTCTCACTTGGACTAATGGAATCTGGGCATAACACAACAGATTCTGGAAAGGGACCCAAAAGACAATGTCTTTGAGTTGCAGTTGCAGCTATGTTACGTCTTTCCAACATTTTCTCCTCAAATTTTTTATCTGTCATTTAGTATTCAACATTTTGTCCCCCATTTTTGTTCAGACACGTGAGTGATTCTCTTCTTGAAAATTCTTTCCTCTCAATAAAATTTCTTCCTTTAATTCCAATTAGTTGAATTGATTGTTGATAAGCTTCTGTTGCACTGTATCTTCTACAATTCATAGTTCGAATACTGTGATTACAGTGACTAGTCTATACTTTGGGTGCATATTTTACGAATCTTAATATTGAAAGTTGATTTTTCTGTCTTCTTGATAAAACTTCCGAAAAACCCAGTTTATTTCCTCGTCCAAATACTCGTCTTTAAAACTAAAAGTATACCATTGGATTTTGCCCTTTTGCATATATTTGATTTGTTGAACAATCAAAACCCATTTAAGAATCGAGATTTTTTTTTTCTTTTATTTTTGCTGTGGAAGATTTTTCCGGTTATTCTGTTTAGCATGATTAACTGGTAGATATATGTCAGTTGCCTGCTGTATTCCAGTTGTTGAATGTGTGTCCTGTTTAGCGTGTGTTCGATGGGTGTGGAAGAAATTTCTGTACACTTCTGGCCGTGAAAGTGAGAATTGGGGCCTTGCAACTGTTAGTGAATTCGAACCCGTGCCCCGGCTTTGTAGATATATTCTATCAGTGTATGAAGATGATCTTAGAAACCCTTTGTGGGCTCCCCCGGGAGGGTATGGAATCGAACCGGATTGGGTTATATTGAAAAAGGATTATGGAGATACTCAAGGGAGAGTATCTCCTTACATGATCTATCTTGATCATGAGAATAGGGATGTAGTTTTAGCAATTAGAGGGCTTAATTTGGCGAAAGAAAGTGATTTTTTACTCTTACTTGACAACAAACTCGGGCAGACAAAGTATGATGGTGGTTACGTTCACAATGGATTGCTGAAGGCAGCTCAGTATGTTTTAGAAGAAGAGTGTGAGATAATTAGGGAGCTTCTCGAAAGAAATCCGTATTATACTCTGATATTTGCCGGGCATTCACTTGGTGCAGGAGTCGTAACATTGTTAACTATGTTGGCTGTAAGGAATAGGGAAAAGCTGGGGAACATTAAGAGAGAAAGGATTAGGTGCTTTGCAATTGCTCCTACGAGGTGTATATCATTAAACTTGGCCGTCCGATATGCAGATATCATCAATTCAGTTGTGCTGCAGGTAATAATCGACGTCTCTATTAGTGACCTAGTTTGCTTTGATTTGCTTCAAGGATTGATTATGTTTATGTTAATAAAAAGAAAACAATGGAGATATATGCAGTTTCGGTTTACCTACAGGCTATTTTAGCTTATTGGCATTTGAGGAGATTATATTCTAGAAGTTCATCAGACCTTCTCATTACACAATCCATGGGATTCTGCTATATAACATACATTTTCTTGAGGGAATTTCTCGTGCGTAGACGACAGAATCCTAATAATGTCATGTTTATATTTCTGTTATAACCTAGAGGCTTAGCCCTTGCTCGGTTTAGCTAACAATTAGTTTTTTAGTAGATTTTGTCATTTTGATAAAAGATGATGAAATATGTGGTTGAAAAGTAACAAAAGTTCATAAAAATTATGGGTTTTAGGAAACTTGTGGTTGAAAATGAGTTTGATGAAAAACATGTTTAAAAAAATGGTGCCCAACTGAGGCTTATTATCTTTCACATGAGCCCTTTCATCTTTTAACGAAAATGCGTTAGCAAATAGCATTTCAGTGAAAATCAAGTTCACTCTTTGAAACCTTATGCGTTGTATGGATCAACAAATATGTTTTGAATTTTTTAATCCAGAACTCTTAGTTAATAAAGTATTAAGTCATACCACGATTCCAAAGACTGGGGCATTCTTTGCTGATCTCAGGATTAAAGTTGGACGAGACTTCTTGCTGAAGATAAAATGAATAAAATAACCATGATGACCTCCAACACAGACACACCACACGAACACGGAGATAGAGAGGACATGCCTTTTTAGGTCTTTAAGTGCCAACTAACTTTAGATTCCGATACATTTAGAGTCCTCCTTTGTTTACCGTGGATTGAATATATCTCCTTTCTGACTAAAGTTTATATATTACATTCTCACCTGTTTTCTCTCACTGTTACCCAGGATGATTTCTTACCCCGGACAACAGTAGCACTGGAAAATGCTTACAAATCACTTTTCTGGTAAAAAGTTTCAGGTCTTGCTGTCTTTCTGTATTGCCTTTTTATGATGTTTGGTGAATAATATAGGCATTCATTCTTAGGCAGAATACTATTGTTTTTCAAGAGATCAATTACTTTTGAAGTGTTTCATTTTTTTCTTTTCGATAGAGTTGCTATAATGGATCATTTTCATGTTAGCTCCAATGAAACTCAATGACAATGTAATTTGAACTTTATAACAATTTTTTCTATTTTCCAAAACAATATGTTTGTTATACATTAGAATATTAATTTTATAACAAAACAAAGTCTTGCATTTAGCCTAAAAAGAAAATGGTCTTTGTCAATCTTGTGTTTGACAAACCTGATCAAATGATAATCATCAATTGACCAGTCATATAACATTTACGCTTCTAAATTTAGACAAGTTAAAATCCATAAAATTCATTCTCTCAATCTCTCAAGGCTCTTGGCAAACTCGTCATCACCTGAATATAATGTTTTGAATTCGCATGCACCGACATTTTTTAATCGAGTAATTGTTACTCTCACAATACTAGTTTTCCTTCTCTTGGATAGTTTCCCATGCTTGATGTGCATAATGTGCTTGAAAGATACATTCACACTAGAGGAGAAGATGCTCCAGGATCCAAGGCGCCTGTATGCACCTGGTCGCCTCTATCACATTATTGTGAGGAAGCCCTTCAGGTATGGAGTGAACAATGTGCAATTTGAGAAGTTATGGGAGTGGAGATACTCCAAAAATAAAAATAAAAATTAAAAGATGTTGCTGTAACGAGCATGAATGAGCAATTAGGTCATGGCAGCTACTCTAAGATATCCTACACCTACGGTATTTTGTTGAAAACGTTTACTACAACTAGCATCTGAAAGACAACAAAACTCGTAAATTGAGAAATCCAATAATTGGACATAAGAACTGGTGTCTGATTATTAGATGCAAAGTTTTAGTGATTCTCTCTAGATTATCACATATTTAAAATAGCTTAACGCGATGCTGAATTTATTTTTTACCAAGTTTATTTGATATGCAGGTTCAAAAAAATTTCACCAGTTGTTAAGACTGCAGTCCCGGTCGATGGACGGTTTGAGCACGTAGTTCTGTCATGCAACTTAACTTCAGACCATGCCATCATTTGGATACTTGAGGAATCTCAAAGAGCATTTGATGTAAGTTCTCAGTTTTCTAGCAGATAACTTTAAATTCTTCTTGTTTTTATAAAAAAAGTAACTTCAAATTTGTTCTTGTGGGTATATTCTCATTAGGATGGGAAAGATCTTCCTTGTGCTTTGACTTTTTGAAACTAAACAACACACTAAAGATGGACATGTCTTCCCTATTAGCAAGTTCTGTTATAAACTCTGTTTATGCATTTTCCTTCCAACTCTCAATCTCTGTTTTTCGTTTTGAAGATTTGAGAATGAAATTGCAAACGTGAAATGGCACATTTGTAGTGCAATACGTGTCAATTTGCACTGCTAGTAAGTACACGAAACATAATATGGATTTCAAAGGCACATTTACTTTAGATCCTATAAAATTTCATGTAATACTTGTTTGAAAACAATGTCCGATGACATGAGATTGTTTCTGCTTATAATTTTTGCTGTAGTAATTTGGTTTATGCTCAATTAGAGGGTGTCTAGTATTAGGTCATGTTGGCCACGGGAGCCGGGATGAAGGACCAGTACATCAAAAGCACTGGAACACATCTTTTGGACATCGAAAAATAAGTCACTCAACTCTAGGTCACTTGTTAACTCTTCACTCAACAAATCAAACTCTTAATGCGTATTCAAGATAAATTTCTCTCTCTCTCTCGTTTCCTACGGAATGAAGTTTTATGATTTTTCATAAGCTTCTTTAATATATGATGATCATCCTCGTCTTGGCTTGGTTGTTGACTTGGTTCTCGTGAGGTTGACGTCAATGGGGGCACCGACATGCTGTAGCTTCTTTTCGTCTTTCAATAAACGAAATGGAGTGGAGAAGAACGATTCATGTAGCTGACCCAATTTATCATAAACGCTACATAGTTTGTTACTATTTTTGTTCATAAGCTGCTTAAATATATTTAGCGGTTTATAAATGACAAATGCAATTTTCTACCATGGTGTTGAATATTACTTATTTTTCTCTAGTACAGTCGCTGCTGGAAAGTGAGCGGACTATGGATATTCCGGTAGCACAGAGGATGGAGCGGCAGGCATCTCTTGCCAAAGAATACAAGGAGGAGTATCGAGCAGCAATAGAGAGGGCGATAGCGTTGGATGTTCCCCATGCATGCTCTCCATCGTATGGAACTTTCCAAGAGATGGAGAAAGGAGAAAACTCAACTAGAACACAAGATTTTTCTCTTAAATCGTCCGAGAGGCAAGAGAGCTGGGATTATCTGGCTGCGGTCGTATGAGTCGAGGAATTCGAGGCTGGATACATTACTTGTGAATTAGCTCAGAAAATGACATTCATTCTTTTATTGGAAACATACCTATGTTACTTCACAAGTTCAGTGATTCTCATCACTGTTGCATGATGGAATACTAGGGAATGAAATTAATCAGCATTAATTGGCAAAGGACTGTCCACGGTCAACCCCACTCTTGCAGATCGCAATTTCTAAAAGAGTAATGCTAATGTAATGAAAGGTGTAATTAAATAAATTAATTTTACTTTTTGTTGAATTTATAAATAGACTGGTATTGTAGATTCTAGATAGCAATATTCTTTATAAAAAATAAAAAAATTGGGCCATCACGCTTTTGACCAAACTTTGACAAATCAAAGTAAATTTACTCATAATTAAACAAGTAAATTTTAAAATAATTGGTTTTTTATTGAATTTGATCCATATTAAAAATAAGGGTTAATTCATTTGTACATAATGGATTATATCCTCTTTACATATTGTGTGGGGTCCGCGTGTATTTAAAAATTCAGACAATGTGGTCTCCATCCCCATTGTGAGTAATAGGTAAAAGATTCGGAAAAAAAAATTCGGTACATATAGCATGATCCTAAAAATAAATGGGTTATGCTATATATACCAAATTTTTTTACATAATCTCTCACATACTACTCACAATAGGGAGGTGAGACCACATCTTGAGATTTTTTATTCATGCGGGACCTATGTGCACATGTACAAATAGATTTATCCAAAATAAATATGCTACTAAGCTCTATTTGATTTAGATAAAAATCAAGTTTTTTTATATATATTTTAATACGATCGAATATGTAATTGAAAAGTTATAGATCTCACGAAATATGTGATAAAAATTAATTTTAACTTTAATTTGAATTTTAATCAGTAATTTAGCTGAACCAAACAGGGACTACGTATCAACAGTAATATAAAAATTGTTTTCAACATGATTGATTTTTCCCACTTAAGAACTAAATAGCTACTTATCTCAACATATTTGGAATAAAAAGGTGTCTAAAAATAAATTTTACTCATATTTAAGCTTAGTCAAAGCTATCTATTTTGGGAACGTCCAGAGAGCCAAAAGTTACCGACTGGAAGTTTGTAATTGGGCATGGAATGCAGGGCAGATAAATTTGAAGTAGACTCTACATTCATTAAATACAACCTAAAATAAAAATCTATAATTTATATAATTCCACAGGTTGACTTGAATCCCTCAACAAGTACTGCAGAATTAATCAGCTGATTTGTTACCCTATATTAACAGAATGATAAAAGGATCGACTGTATACTTCATTTCCTTTACAAGTGTACCTAAAATGGTTCCTTCTCCGGCCTGGCCTTTGAATACGAGTTGGGAGTTCTGCAACTATGTCTGATACTCGAGTACAGCTTCTCCTGCATTCGACATTGAAGGTTGCATTACAATTGTCTCATTTCTGCTACGGATGATTTACCAAGCATGCATGTATAAATAATGCCCTAATATATTCCATGCTTAAACTTGGTGGTGAATGATGATGAAAACATGGAAAAGTTACTGAAAATAAGCTCTTTAGAGATGACACATTCCTCTGATCATATACTGCCAAAGGAAAAAAAATATATATAGGAAGCATTTTCATTCAACAAGCACAAGGAAGTGACGAAGAAGTTATGGAAATTGTTCCAATGTTAGGATCCCACCAAGTTTGAGGTGATTTGGTGTGCATTTGAGTGGATAACAAATATTATAGTGCAATCTAGTTTACTGAAAAGTATGAGAACAAGTTAAACTAAGCACTCCCAATAAATTTTAAGTTGTGTGTGCAGACACGAGTACATATATGATGCATCTTATAAAGGTGAATCTACCAAGAACTTTTGTATAATATTCAACTCCTAACAAATCTTTGATGGATAAGACGACTACTAGTACCTAGGTGCCTTAGAAAGGAAACAACAATAACTTTCAAAAAACTTGCAAAATGAAGTAGTATTATGATAATTTTACCATGCATTCTCTTGATGAATCGTTCAAATTCAACAAAGTTGTGTCTTTCCAAGAGATGGGGACTGAGCTTTAGATAGGTAAAATCAGAAAAATGCCTGCCATCTGGATCACTCATAGGCTTCGCCTTGTCCAATAAATAGTTATAACCATCCCGGTCATGGCATAGAAGAGCATTTTCACTAGAAACTGGTATGCAAACATCCCATGCAGCATTCAAGACCTACGATAAAAGCTGTTACAATGAGAAAAATTGAAAGAATAGTGTGCATGTTTCTAAACAATTAGCCTGCAAACCACTGATATAACTATGTAAACATATCAATGGATAGCTGATACAAAATATTCTCTAACTGGAGAAAAGGGTGCTCCTTTTTAAAGATCAAGAAGCCACATACTTGCCAGGCTAATCCCTCGGGCTCAGCCAGTGCCTCAGAGAAGTCCACGTGCTGATCTAACATGCTCATTTCAGAACATGTAAAGTTTAGTGCTGCCCCGTGTCTCTTCAACATTGCCATAATAGCAGTATAACCATCTCGATTGCACGGATTATAAAATCCAGCAGTTAATTCAGCAGCGTGGCTAGCTGTCTTGTACCACCAATGAATACCAGAAATCTGCGTAAAATTTAAAGTATTGGTGAGATATGAAAATGGGGTCATTGTTAGTCCATAAAAATCTCAAAGCAATCTATTGATACTGATGCAAAGTTTATTTATTGTACTTTTTGTGCATAATAAACTATCTTAACATCCACATGTATATGTAAAATGATCTCCTTGAATATCCAAATCAAATAAATATGATCAGAGAATAATAATGTTCAAATATAATCCATGCCAACTTTCTGTGACTTGCCGAGGTCATGCTTGCTTAACTAAATAGACATGTAAGATAAGCTTCATGTTTGTTATCATCAATACAATACACACTTGAATTCCATTATCATATGAACATTCTAATATTTACCATCAAATGTGCAAGGAAGGTTTAAATTTTCTAATTGTGAAATACAGTATACTAAAATATAAGCTAACTGTAGATTCAGTAGTCGTGTAAGAGAAGCTTAATCCGTTATTTGATTTTCAATCATCAATACTACACACGTTAATTCCACTATCAAATAGACAGATGGTTACGCTTGTAATAAAATATAAGATAACTATAGTACAAAGTGAAATATCCTTGCAATAAGAAAATTAATCTTTCACATGAAAAATCGAATTCTGTGGAGCTGGTTCACCTTTGCTGCAATGCAAGTGCCATCAAAAGCTAAATTTGCCAGAGAAAGCACCCGATCACCATGGTCAACCAAAACCTGAGAGTACCAATTGAGAAAAAACCTGCCATGATATCCATCATAATCGCCTCCATCAGAGAAAAATCCAGTTTCATGCGGCCGTGAATTGTAGGAACCTGCATTATCTGGTCCTCGCCCCCAAAAGGAGTGTCCCCTAATTTCAGCTGCCTTCCGAAGGCTTTTCAACATATACTGATCATAGCACTGTAAAGGACGAAAATATATTGATAGATTGTATCAGACAGAACTACGGGTTTAAGGAGCTTGAAGGATATTCTCAGAAGATATTTCCGTAAAATCTTAATATGGAGCTTGTTCAAGCAACTCAACCACATTTCTTGTATATCTGTTGTGCATGTGTTCTACATATATCGAGACAAGCCAGTTATAAGAGTGCATTCTGTTTAAAGGGACCGTAATAGTTCGGTAGGGAGTAGGAGAAGGCTGTTATGGGAAAATTTGACACCGCTTAAATTAGCAACGAAGATAATTAAATATGCCATTACCTGGAATTCACCAACACCAGGATATCTCCAACCGTGTTTTACAGGAATGGATGGGTACCTTAGCTCTCCACATGGACCAAGTCCAACAACAACAGTAGAGATAATGCCATCATCAAAGAACTCGTCAAATTCAATCCGGAAGCTTCTCATGTAGTCAAAGTAAACCTACACAAGTTTTTCTCTATATAAAGACAACAAATCCAAATCTAGAACTCCTTAAATAAAACTGACACATCAAGACGTGTATAATTGTGTGATAGTAAAAAATAAAAATTCCTCCAAAACTGAATGGAAAATAGACTTTGAAATAGCTGAGTCTACCATCCAGTAGGGGAAAAGCATTGCAGCTTTTTCTTTCACAGGGCAAGTGAAGGGAAAAATTAATCTTATCAGTCACAATAGCCAGAGTGAAAGCTTAGATTCCAAATTGAGTTCAAATGGATAGCTAAAAACAGATTAAGAATATCAGAGAGCAAACACAGAAAAATTAGATGCCCTCAAATCCTAAGAGAAGTTGCCTTCAGCCTATAGAAGAAATGTTGGCAGACTTGGCATAGAACTTATTTGTTCAAGGCAACTTCACTTTTTCACAAACCCAAAAAACTCAAGAGATGAAGAAGAAAAACAATATTATACAGTTAAAAATGTGGTAACTTGAATGTGTTCTGAGAATTCAAAAAATTGACATCATGTTTAAATTTTCTTGATGTTGAATCAGATACCTCTATGGCAGTCCGGCCTCTCAAAACCCTTTCCTTGTCAACTCCCCATGAAAGACATTCTGGGTTACGTCTTCCCGCTCTGTCAGTGAAAAATATGTCAGGATTGCTGCGACCAATTTCAGCCACCCAGTGAGGCAGGGGAATACAAACATCGTCACCAACATTACCGCCACATTCATGAAAGGACATTACAACCTGATCCCAATTAAAACTTCACGAGTTTTAATAAAATTCTAAAGAGAAACATATAAGCAACAACAATTATTTCTTTTGCATTAAAGTCATCAACCTATTTATGCCTTACGAAAAGCTTTTCAACTTTCTAAATATATCAGCCATCATACTCGTAAATGAATATGATAAGATTCATTAAGAGTCATCGACAAAGTAATACCTCGTAAAACTTATGTTTTCCCTTTAAGAGGGAAAATCAGTTTCTCTGAGATTCTCAGAAGTCAGAACCCTGTCAAATTTCCACCCAAGACTCGCAAAGAGAAGAAACAAAATTGAAGGCAAGAGATGTAGCAAATCTTATGCAGAACTTACCCGTAACTTCATTTTAAGCTGCCGCACGATTTGAAACAACCTCCTGTATCCATTCCAATTGTACTCCTGTGGAGCATGCGCTTCTACTATACCCCACCAGCAATCAACCATAACACCATCAATGTTAATTGATTTCAAGACTTTAAGTTGTTTCACCAAACCATCGGGATCAACAAGCTCACACTTCATATCAATCAAGCCCAACTGCCACCAAAAGGATTGGGAGTGCATTAGAATGACAAATTATGATAGAATTAGGAAACTACTTAATCTTTCCCACAATAACAGAGGAGAAAATTGCTCTGATGCCAAATGCAAGCCAACAAGTACACACAAGAACATAAAGAAAATAAAAGCCCACATGGAAAAATAAGAGTACTCATAAAGCTCACAGGCAGCATAACATAAACAGGAACATATGGTGTGCCCGCGAAATCACGCTGCTGCACCTTTCCAGAAACGTCCATAACCTACAAAAATCATTTAAACACATGGGAAAATATTAGATATGCATTGAGGAAAAAACAAATGCAGGTTCAGGCACGAGAAGATCCAAATACCATAGACAGTTTGATCAAAATGTGGCATAAGAATTATATAAGCAAATTTACAGGATAAAAGCATAAATTAGTGGTCTTTTTCATTTTATTTTTTTATTTTTTTATTTTTTCTTTTGTTCTACATTTGAAGATTGCTTGTGAAACATTGCACAGTTTCCCATGCAACTTACTGTAACTAAGAAATGATCATAATAAAGAGAATCAACCATCTCACCTGCCTATTTTGGACTGAATCTATGGAACCTCCAAGAGGAGGATCATTCTGCATGCCTCCTCCGTCACCCATCATAGCTGAACTTTGAGATCGAGCACTGGAGGATACATCATAAGGAGATGAAACAATACTGCCTTTCATGTGGTTGGCATTATAATTGACTGTACTCTGGTAACCAGGTGAAATGCCTCTTAAGGAAGTAGGTGATGTGTGTTCTGCTGGCATATGTGGAGATGACGTCACCACTGTAGGAGATGCACCTCCTGCATGTCTCGTGCCCTGCACCTATGGAGATAAGTTGTTTACTGTTTGTGATCCCTAATAATATTCACATCTACAAAAATTATGCATGGTCGCATTGGTGAGTACCTGTGATCTGGAAGGGAAGGTGGTTCCATCAGGAAGAACAACCCAACCGGCTTCCCTTGCCAAAGCAGCAATGACATCATTGATGTCAGCCCTGACTCTAAGATTATAGTTTCCATGCCTCCGAAGTCCAGCCAAAATTTTTGCAGTTATAGCTCTACGTTGTCGCTCCCGTAGCTTTGTTCTCTCCTTCTCTTCTTGAGGCCTACACCTCCTAGACCCTCCTCCTTGTGGAGTTGGCTGCTCTTGAAATTGGTGGTGCTGCATAAACCTATTACTGCTGCTTGTGGATACGATACCCATATCACCACCAACCATATCAAAAGTTTCCATGTTCTTCTCTTCATCATCATCGTCATCATCTTCCTCTTTCACATCCATCCCAATTTCATCATCATCATCATCTTCACTCATTCCGAATCTCTGCATCCCTGCTGCCATAACTTTTCCTAGTATTCTCCTTTTATCTTGTTTATCTTCTCTTCTAAGCATAAGTCTTAAATTTAAGACTCCTGATTAAAGAGACATAGCCCATACCCCCAATTAAAGAGAGACTGCTACAACTGCATGTGTTTACATGTACAGGTAGTCCAACCGGGTGGCTCAAAATTATCTGACACTAAGTATAATTGAGTGAATTTCATAAAGGATCAAGCTTTATACATATAAAGATGATCCTTGGCAATATACGTAAAAGGAAATAGGGACGTACATTATTTAAGCAATTTGTTTGCCATGAGGCATTTGACAGCTATCTGTATTTCTGCTATTCTTATGACCGCATGTGTCCAAAGATACCTCGAGACATGTATCATTTACCTTCATGCGCTAAAAGCCTAAAACAATTAAGTAAATAAATTTAAGTATCTCACTTGATTACAGAGTAAAAGGACTGGAATTACCAATTCAAGTCATTACACTGGCTTAATTGTTGTACGTGCTTTTTTCATCCTTTTCCAGGTTAAATCAATTTCAATTAAATGAAACTAGTGGAATAGCTAAAATAACCAAACAACAAGACATCGACGAAAAAACGATTAGTTCTTGTATTCTTTTCTCCCACTAAATTAAACTCTATTAGCCACTAGTAAGAAAGTTAGAATCTTCACAAAATCAGCTTTGACGACAGCTCAATAATGCTTAAAATAACTTACTACGTTTTTCGTCACGAACCCCGTTGAGAAATATCACATTCCTCGTGTTCAGATCTCAACGGAGGAATAGAAAGCGGATATCTCCGTCGAGGTCCGGTTCCCAAAACGAAGATTAAAAAGGATTAACACTAACTAAATTTTCCGGCGGAGATCCAGCGGCGGACAGAGAAATGGGACGGTCGGACGGAGGTTTTACAAGAGGGAAGCGTGCGTGGGTAGCGACCGGGAAGCGTGTGTGGGTAGCGACCGGCACGCGTTCGGACATTTATCTTCGGCCGTGCGATTCACACGCGTAGCGTGTGCCCGGTTAGGGACCCCATTTCATGTGAATGGGTTTGGGTGGGACCATTGAATTGGGTTTATTATTGTTCTATATTTTGGACCAGTTAGCAGCAATAATTTTATGATCCCCATAATTCAGGGTTGCTCATGAAATTTGTTAAGTTAGTTCTTCTGAAAATTTTAGGGAAAATTGTAGCCACGGTACCTTTTCACATTTTTACAGACTTTACCTAGATTTTTCATTTGTGTCACTAGAGGTACCAAATATTTAAAAATATAGCAGTTGGAGTTCAAATAGATCCATCCATTTGGCCGTTAAAAAAAAGTGACCTCTTTTGCCCCGTCCCGCCCCACCCTGTTGAATGTTCCTTCGCATTGGGCTTTCTCTAGGTGGAATAATTGGTGGGATGTTGTCCTAGAGGAGAATATTGGGAAGTTTCTCGGCCAGGGGGGTTGACGGGTTGTCGTGTTCTTGAGGTAAAAAAGAAGAAAAAATGGTAATTGGAAGAACCCTCCTACTCAATAATTGGAAGAATCTCACGCTCTTGTTTATTTTGAAATATAGAAATTAATGTGAGATTGAACAAGTCTTGCATTTTTATGTCATAGAAGATTATAATATTACCATTGAAATCACAATAATCATAGTTTTGAGCAATAATCGGAAAATAATAGCTACTCTCTCCAACTTCTCGGTGTTGCATTTTCGTCTTTGACATTCAAAATGGAACATTATAGTATTTATATTTAACCTTTGTTATCTTCATGGTTCTATCCAAATTACCATTAAAATAGTACACGAATAAGGTTAATTTCATTACTACATTTGCGGTCATTGAACTTTTAGTGAAATCTCAATTGGGTCACTAAACTTTAATCTATCTCAATTAAGTGACTAAACTTCAATTTAGTTTCAAACTGGTCAATATATTTCACTCGTTACATTCAAAATGCAGCATTGCATACAGATATTGGGCAATGTTTAACTTGATGTAGTCACTAAATAGATTACAAAAAGGCTAACTTACTTTGGAAGCATTCAGGGCAGCGAAGAGATCAATCGTGAGACGGGTTCCTTTCCCTTGCCGGAAAATCTGGCAAAGCATTTATAATGAGACAGGATTCCTTTCCCTTAGATTCGTGAGATTTCGAGCACTTCCACGGAGCTTTAAATCTATCCATATTAGTCCTAAGGTAAAAGGAGTTGAATCACCTTGCATATCAGTATCGCTGTATCGCCTTCGATGCCTCTTTTATTGTGCGCTCTTGTAACGACGACAATTTTCTCATCGCTTCTCATATTATGTCATAGAATTCCAGTTACCTGTTGTCAGCTAAAATTTAAGTATCCTTATTTTGACACAATTCGTACAAGTCTGAAATGGCTTCCCCTGTGTCACAATATGAAGCAAATTACCTCAGTTAAATTACCGCAATTGAATAAAGGACAAGACACAGCAAAATAATTAATATCAGTTGTAAATACTATAGTAGGGTATTATTCACATCAGCACAGCTCTGATAGGAATTTACCGTGCATTCTTCGAACAAAACGTTCAAACTCAATGAAGTTGCATGTCTCCATGAGGTCCAGACTGAGCCTAAGGTATGTAAAGGCCGATAAATGTCTTCCATCTGGATCATTGAAAGGCTTGGCATTTTCTAGTATCTTGTTATATCCTTCTCTATCATAACAAGGAAGGGCATTCTCGCTTGCGACAGGTATGCTAACATCCCATGCAGCATTCAGCACCTAACACATTTGCACAAATATTTTCAACAATCCGGCCTCCCTCCCAAAGTTCATCTTTTAGTGATATTGTAATTGTATGGAGTAGTCATCCACTCTTCTTTGTTTGGCAATGAAAACGTTTGGTCAAGCAAGAACAAAGTGATTGTTTATAACCCTGGCTGAAGTGGTTTTAAGTTTAGTCTTTAAGCAAGAACAAAGTGATTGTTTATCACCCTAGGCTGAAGTGCTTATTTTTTTTATTATAGTGTACAAAGGCGGGTACTATAATGCATACCTGCCAAACTAACCCCTCAGGATCTGCTAATGCCTCTGGAAAGTCCTCATACTGATCTAGTGTACGCAACTCAACACAAGTAAAGTTTAGAGCAGCCTCGTGCTTTTTCAACATTGAAGCAATTGGAGCATAGCCATCACGATTGCAAGAATTATAGAAGCCTGCAGTTAACTCAGCAGCATGGCTTGCTGTCTTGTACCACCAGTGGATACCTGATAACTGTTCCCGCATGAAAATATATCAAGCGAAAACTATAGTAAAGAAGAAACAATATTTCACTTCAAAGTTCATCGTGTCCAAGATAATAACTTTTGCTGAACAAACATGAATCTAAAGAGTTCACTCACCTTAGCAGCAACTGGAGTACCTTCAAAGGCCAAATTTGCTAGGGCAAGTACCCGATCCCCGTGATCAACTAGAACCCGAGAGTACCAGTTTAAGAAAAATCTTCCATAATAGCTATCATAATCACCTCCATCACAAAAGAACCTTGTTTCGTGTGGTTTGTCATTATAGGAACCTGCATTATCGGGTACTCTAGCCCAAAAGGAGTGGCCCCTAACTTCTGCTGCCTTCTCCAAGCTCTTAATCAAGTACTTATCATAGCACTATGTGATAGAAAAAAAGAGCATGGTTTCCATAAATGATTGTAAGTTCCGAGGTCAGTGAATACATTATTAACAGAGTTAGAAGATTATGTTCAAAATTGATAACTCATAAATACTTCAGAATATAAACAAATTTAGATTCTAAAGAAACAACTATAAGATCAGAAACGTACACTACCTCTGGCTGAAAAATAGAGTCAACGAATAATATAAGGTTACCTGGAATTCACCAATACCAGGATATCTCCAACCATGTTTTGCAGGATAAGATGGATATCGTAACTCCCCACATGGACCCAGCCCAATTTCAATCTCAGAAATAACACCGTCCTCAAAGAACTCATCAAATTCTACACGAAAGCTTCTCATGTAGTCAAAGTAAACCTACATTAAATTAACAAAAAATAATACACAAAGATTAAGAGTTTCAAAACAAAAATAAAAGCATTTAAGAAAAAATCATGGAAAAATTCAATCTAAAATTTCAAGAGATAATTGACAACCTTTATGCATAAATGCGAAATGTATAGCCAAGTGAAAAGTAGATGACATTGCAGGGCGTGTTGGACAAGAAACTAACACCATTTCTTTATTAAATCTAATTAAAATCTTAAGTCAAAGTCAATAATTAATTTTAACCATACATTTTATGGGACCCACAACTTTTCAACCACATATTTCATCAACTTCTATCAAAATCTACTTAAACTCTGATTTTAATCTCTACCAAATAGGGGTTAAGAAGAAATTAGCCTTGGGAGGATAACACAATCAGTAACAATAAACTCCAAGATCACATAAAAATGAGTCAACCCAAACAGGAAGATGATTCACCCAAAATGAAATAAAATTGATCATTATTAACAAGTTAAGGTCAAAAGTATAATAGAATGGTATACTTCAACGGCAGTTCGGCCTCTTAGAACCCGTTCCTTGTCGATTCCCCAAGTAAGGCATTCATGGTTTCTTCTTCCCTGTCTATCTGTGAAGAAAATGTCGGGATTTCTATGGCCAATTTCCATGATCCATTGCGGAAGGGGTATATGTACATCATCACCTACATTTGCTCCGCACTCATGGAAAGACATAACTACCTGTGGGGAAAAGGAAATTCCGAGTAGTGTAATATATAATTTTGTTTTAGAGTGGGTATTGCATTATATAGTTAAAGCAACTGATTCAGATCTGTGTGGAGTTCCGAAAATGTATCAAGAAAGAAAGAAAGAAACGGATGGCATGCCATCGAGATATGATAGGTTATTTTATTAATTTCACAAGGTGTCCGTACAACTCACCTGAAGTTTGAGCTTTATGTCACGAACCATTTGAAAAAGCCTCTTGTAACCACTCCAGTTATATTGCTGTGGGACATTTGCTTCTACGATTCCCCACCAGCAATCAACCATAACTCCGTCAACGTTAACTGACTTCAGCATCCTCAGCTGGTTCATCAGCTCATCAGGATAAACCAGCTCACACTCCATATTGATGGTTCCTAGCTGCATTCCAGAGCAAATGTTAGAAAACATTGAATCTCAGTTTCTAGATCATAATATCATTGTATAGATGAAACAGAAAGAATAAAGGAATGAATTGCAAAATGGCATTTACAAAAAGTTTTAGAAAAATAAGGATAAATTAGAAAACATAAACGTTAGTCTTATAATTTTAGATGGATTTAGAAAAACCAATTTTCTTATTCATAGTGCAATCACGTGGACATTTGAATTCTATTGACTAATTTTCCCCCTTGAATAATAAGTTTTTAAAGTGCGACGAAATGATGATATTTTCAATTTTAATTTCAGAATTAAGCTATTTCTGGACATCTTTAAAATGGGCAGAGCAATAAGGGAGGAAGCACTAATAAGAACAAACTAAAGGTGTCATTAAGAAGAAAAGATGTAACTCACTGGTAGCATCACATACACAGGAACATAAGGGGTGTCAGTAAAATCTCTTTCCTGCAATTTTGGGGGAACATTGGAAACCTACAAGAAGATCAGAAAGTCATGCAGATGTTTAGACGATTAAATATCTACAGATAGTGATGTGATCATATTAATTTTGGATGGGATCAAGGAAAGGGTATAATCAATAAACACCCATAGAATTATTTATCTGTAAAATTACACTCCTTGCGTGACATCAAGATTAACTTTCGCCTCAATATATCATAGCCTTGTTAAGTATCACATAACAAATGGCCTGGTAATGGATGCAAAAATTCTCGCGCTGCTTGTGATGGTTGAATCAACTCGTCTCAAAACTTAAGTTGTTGGAATGGGATACATTTATCATTTAATATAGACTTCAACACATCTGCCCATGTCATTTTCTCATCAAATGACTTGTACATGCAAATTTTTTGTGAATGGTTAACAAGAGACTTGAACTCAAAACCTATTTCATAAATGGGTGACAAAGAAAATTGAATTGAGCACCCACTCAGGTATCATGTTGGGGAATGCACAAGACTAATTTTAAGGCCCTATTTGGTATAACTTAAAATCCAATTAAAATTGAAAATATGACCGTTATGGATCCCACTTGTCTAATAAAAGTCAACAATAACGGATAGTTTTTCAATTTTAATCTATTTTAATTTTTACCAACACGTCCTAAATAAATGAGTTTGTGTCCTCTCTAAGCTTGGACGTCTATGAGGTGGTTGAACGGTGATTACCTTATTCTCACTCAATTCCACAACACAAAAGCTTTAACTAATGGATTTTTCCAAATTGTCACCCTCATAGTAACCAATCACCCCTGAATTCAAGGAACAATTTTCGTTTGTGCTCGACAAGTTATGATTCTATTAAATTTTACATTTTTCCAACGTAATCAAAATTTCATATTCTCTCACATCTTAAGCTAAAACTATTCACAAAAGAAGTTTAATTTGCAGAAGCTGCAGAATTACTGCATAAATGACTTTTCATCTAATGCAAAAATTAAGAAACTCGTATCAAAAATTTCACTAGATAAAACATAATTATACAATAAAAAAATTGCATGCATATCATAAGGGCGTTCATATAATTGAAAATGGAAAAATGGAAACCTGCTTGTTATCTGAAGAATCACCAGTTAAATCTTCACTTAGCAGAGAATGATCCTCGATTCTCTCTCCTGCGTCTCTAACCATATCCGAAGTATATATCCGAGTCCGGCATCTAGAATTATTCAAGATGCCCCTCAATCTGCACTGGCGGTGCTTAATTAACTGCTGGTTACAATAATTAACTCTCGCAGGAAAGAAATTCCGGCATGGTACAGCCGGTGCCGAAAGTGAAGGAGCAAAATTAAAACTACACTGTGGCATCAAGCACTGGAACTCGACTGACGTAAAAATCACCATCTCAACTCTCTCGCTGTCTCAATCTCTCACTCACTCATCCAAGATTGTTGTTCATATTCACGTGTATATATAGACCCACTCGTGTATCAGTGCGTGAATTTTTGTAAGGGAGACGACAATGGCGGGGTAAGAAATCCGTGAAAGTGGATTGGTCGACGGATCCGATAAATCTGGTTGAGTCACGGAACAGCAAGGGTTGAGAATATGTTACGAAATACAAATTTAAAAAAACACTTATATATTTTTAAAAAATTAAATTTAGGTCCATTCGGTAGATATTAAAATCGGATTAAAATTGAAAAACTAGTCGTTATTATTATTGACTTTTATTAGACGAGTGACACCCAATAACAATTATATTTTCAATTTTAATTGAATTTTAATATCTATCGAACAATTGCCTTCTCGACTTCTTCAGTGACCTTGCACCCCCATACCCACGTGGCCAAGGGTCGAGTTTTTCAACTTCTCAAGTCCCAACCAAGTACAAAACAAAAAGATATAAATATTTGAAAATTACAAGTGCATTCTTCGATGAAGGTCACAATAAAAAAATATATATTCAATAAACATTTTGAATGATTTGTGATAACGATTATAATAAATGAAAGGTGAAGGAAAAGTCTGCAATTGTTAGAAATATTTGGGGGTGCAGCTACAATTATCCCTTTTCGAAATTAGAACATTAAGAACTCGTTCGGTAGACATTAAAATCGGATTAAAATTGAAAAACTAGTTATATTGTTGACTTTTATTAGACGAGTGAGATCCAATAACCGCTATATTTTTAATTTTAATTGGATTTTAATCTCTACCAAACAAGCACTAAATTAGGGTGTGTTTGAGCCATATAATTTTGGAAGAATGTATTTTGAAATAGTAGATTGATAGAGAATGTGTGATTGAAAAAGAAGAAAAAGATATTGATGTGATGGAAAATATTCTTTTATTGAATAATGTGTGGTTGAAAATGAGTATAAGAATGAAAATTAAAATTTCAATATGTATCAAATAGGGTTTTAATATAATTTCAACTGAAGTATGCACAATTTAATAATTCTTTTTGTAGCGATGATATATTTATTTCATAGGTAAAATTTAAATTATTTTTAATTAACTGGAAGTAATATTCAATCCCACACAATTTTGAGATGAAGAATGAATATTAGAGTTAGGAAAAAGTAATTGATACATTGGACGCATTTGTACATAATTATCAATCATACATGTCCTAATATTGATGTAGGGATGGTATCATAATGGGTTCTTCGTTACTACTTCCACCGGTCGGGGTATTTTTTGAGATTTTGAGAAATTAGATCTTTGGTATACTAAAAATTGTAAGCTATGTTTGGAGGAGAGTTATTATAAATCGTCGACCTTCATCATAGAATCAATCAGGGAACATGAGAGGCGGTAGTTTACCCTGTGGCAAAAGTTAGTGATTCGAGTCCACTTGTTTCCAACTTATGAACTTCACCGATGCAAAGTTATATGATAGCACTTTTTTTTTTTTTTTTTAAATTTGACGGATCGATCTATAATTCATTTATAAATGAATAAAAAACTTATTTGCCAGAAAAAAAAAAATTGACACATTTGTTAACATATACTCACAAGCAAGTGGGACCCCATGTTAATAAAAAAAAGCCAAGGAAATCCTCCGATCTATTGTGAGATGTTTGTCAGGAAAGGTGTCGAACTCTCCCTAACAACATAGCAGAATTGCTTATACATAATTAGTCAGGAAAGGTGTCGAACTCTCCCTAACAACATAGTAGAATTGCTTATACATAATTATTAATCATATTTGTCATCCCTAGATATTTGGTGAAGTCACTATGTTTGAGTTCCATTAAAATCAAATTTTAGGTATTAATCATATTTGTCATCCCTAGATATTTGGTGAAGTCACTATGTTTGAGTTCCATTAAAATCAAATTTTAGGAAAAATGTATTATAAGAGTGATTTTTGAAAAATATGTGGTTAAAAAAGAAGGAGAAATTTTGAATTTACGTGTAGTATTTTTTTATTTGATAATGTGTGATTGAAAAGAAGATAGAGAAAAGTACATTTTGAAATAAATAGAGGTCAAACATGGGCTAAATTTTTATTTTTATTTTTTTACTTAAAATTATAGGTTGGCGAGCGACTCATATTACTTGACACCTCAAAATAGCACATAATTATATGTTATAACATTATATGCAACACGTCGAAGTGCCATAATTTTACAACATTTCAGGGATAATTCAAATAAATGGCCAATTTAATTGAGAATTCATTACGATATTCTTAAAAACTAAGGATTAAACCATTTTACCAGAAAGAATTTAACACTTTTGTTGACATCCTCTCACA